>PVKP010011047.1:0-62687 GCA_004027715.1 Plecturocebus donacophilus
AAAAAAAAAAAAAAAAAAAAAACCTAAAATTCACAAGAAAACAAGCTATTATCTCTATAAGACACAGCAAATTTGCTGACGGTTGAATTTGACATGCAAAGTCTTTGAAATCTGGTAGTTTGAGACGAGCCATTTGCTCAAAACGTTTAATAACATAAATGAGGGGATTGAATACATAAGTCAAGAAGGAAATATTATCAGGCAGATCCTGGAAAAATGGAACAAGAGGACCAAATTGAACTTCTAGAGCTAAAATAACAATATAACAACTGAAATTTAAAAACTCACATAATAAATTAACAATAAATTAGATGCCACTAATAAGAGAATTAGCTGAAAGGTATACAGTGAAAGAATTGTCATAGAATGCAAAAAACAGAAATATAACAAAGACATTTAGAGACTTGGACGACTGAGTGAGAACATTTAACAAGTATTTAACTAGACAAGAGAATGAGGTAAAGGCTATATTTAATTATTCTAGGTCCTTTGTCTTTATACATATATTTTAGAATCAGCTTGTTAATTTCTACCAAAAAACAATCCCACAAGCTTGTTGGGAAAATGAAAGGTATCACATTGAAACTATAGTCATACTGGGGATAGCAGGTATTAAGTCACTGTTCCACAAGTGATCAGGCTGCATGCCAATAGGGAAGAGATCACTGCATAAATCTGTTGCTAAGAACAGACAATGTGCCCATCAGGTTCAAGTAATAAGCATTTATGTACAAAAAGAGCAGAGAGAAAGGTTACTAGATCTGGTGCATTGCAATTTATTGGCCCTTAGGGCCAGGGATCACCTCTCAAGCCCACATGAGCAGTGTGGCTGCACATATCCCACTTCCTGCTGTCGTAAAAAGATCTGGGGTTCCCACCCTGGTGGGAAACAGCTATAGCAGCAGGGTGGCCCAGGCCCACCATTGATGCATAAGCTTGAGCAGAACAAAGAAGTACATATTAAGCCTAAAATAAGAAAAGACAACGCCAAAGAAAGAGCTATGCTCCACATAGGTTGTGAGGGCTCTTCATTTCTTTGCAACGAGATGTTTCAGGCTTGAAGCCATTCATATGACTGTAAGGGTCGAGAAGCTACATATGACTACCTTTTCCAACATGTGTTTGTTATATTCCTTTTCTTTCGGCTATAAATGTGGTATATCTTTTTACATTTATTTAAATCTTTTTTCCCTGTAGTTGCTTATTGTTTTCAATATACTGATCTTGTATCTTTTTACTAAACTTATTCCTGAGAATTTTGTATTTTATGCTATTGCAAATGGTATTGATTTCACAATTTCATTTTTTTCAATTTCAATTTTTCTCATATAATGAACATTTTTGTACACTAACATCATTACTCATTTTTCTGAACTCACTTATTTTTTCTCGTATTCAGTTTTTTTGATTTCTTGGAATACCCTTGCAAACAATCAGTTCATCTAAAAATGAAATCAGTTTTGCTTCTTGTTTTCCAGTTTTTATGGATTTTCTTTTTTTATTGCCTTCTTACCTTGGAAATTCAGTAAAATATTGAATATTAGTAGAAGTCATGAGGGCAATCATCTTTGCCTTTTCCATACCTTACGCAGTTAGTCTTCACCACCATGCAAAACATCAGCTCTTAACTATTTGTAGATGGTCTTTATCAAATTGGGGAAATATCTCTTTTCTATTTCTAATTTGCTGATAATTTTTGTTATAAAAATATAAAATTTAAAAAATAGTTATTAAATTTTATCAAGCATATTTTCTGAATCTATTGAGTTGATAATATGATGTGGTTATACAGCTTCTAAGAGCCTATTTTGTAGAATCAGCCAAGCAGATACACTTAATCGTGGCTATCTCAATAAGATATTCAAATATTAGGCCAGGTGTGATGTATCATGCCTATAATCCCAGCACTTTGGGAGGCCGAGGCAGGCAGATTTTTTGAGGTCAGGAGTTAGAGACCAGCCTGACTGACATTGTGAAACTCTGTCTCTATTTAAAAACAAAACAAAACAAATTAGCTGGGCATGGTGGTGCACATGTCTGTAGTCCCAGCCACTCAGGAGGCTGAGGCAGGAGAATTACTTGAACCTGAGAGGCAGCGTTTGCAGTGAGCCAAGATTATGCCATTACACTCCAGCCTGGGTGATAGAGTGAGATTGTCTAAAAAAAAAAATTATCTCTTCCTCTTTTATTTAATTCTTCTTGTCCCTTACTCCTCATTTTTGTGAATGAATTGTCTCGGCCTATTCTGCTTCCTAGGAATCCTAGGCCAAAATACTTTGTAACCATCAGAGACACTGAATCAATAAATGTATTTGAAAAAGAGAACATAAGGCTCAGATAGCTCTGCCACTGAGTTCTTCCAAACTCATATGGGCAAATAATTTCAAGCACACACAAACTCCTTCAAGAGAATAACAAAGAACCACTTTGCCTCATTTTATGAAGTTAGCATAACCTTGATACCCACAGTAGAACCTTTAAGGGAGAAAAATTAAAGGACAACCTAATTCGTGAACATAGGAGCAAAATTATAAACACAATAGTAGCAAACTAAATCTACTAATGTAGAAGATAATAAAGTTGACCGTTTTGTATTTCTCTCTGGACTGTAAGATTAAATTAAAAAAATAATTTATGTATTTCACCACATTAACAAATTCAAGAATAAAATAATATCCTAAAAGATGTAATGGAAAAAAATTGATTCATGATAAAAATTATTTTCAAAATAGAAAGATAATAAAATTTGTTTTAACTGATGGAAGAATTACCACAAAAAAAGTATATTTACCTCATACTTAATGGTGTAATACTGAAAATAGTTACTTCAAGGTTAAGAACAAGACAGAGGTGTCAGCTCTTTCCACTTTTTTTTTTTTTTGAGACAGAGTCTCTCTATATTGATCACGCTGGAGTGCAGTGACTATAGGTGTGATCATGGCTCATTATAGCCTCAAACTTCTGGCCTCAAGCAAATCTCCTGCCTTAGCATCTGAGTAGCTGGGACTATAGGCATGTGTCACTGTGCTAGGCTCTATTACCATTTTTATGTAACATCATCCTGGAGTGTGTGCTATGCAATAACACATGAAAAAAGAAATAAAAGCCATAAGGATTAGACAGGAAGGGCATCAAACCACCATGTTTTTTATCTGTAGAGAATGTAATTTTATGCAGAAAAAAATTAAAAGATTATGTAGGAAAATTAATTAATTTTAAAAGATTTAGAAAGTTTATGCATACAAAATCAACATACTGTAATAAAGCACAATTTTATGTATTACCAAAAATTATATGACCTAGAAAACATTGAACAAGAACTTAATGAAAAAGTTATAAAAATGTACATTTAAAGATTTATTGAAAGACAGACTTAAATAGAGAAATACACTAACATTTCTGACTAAAAGACACAATATTGAAGGATGTCCCTTCTTCTCAAATAGGTATGTAGATTTCATGTAATTCTAATAAAATATCCCAACACACATGTGCATGTGTGTGTGTGTATATGTGTGTGTGAGATGAAGAAATTCCCCAGCTGATTGCAGGATGTGTATAGAAGAAATAAAGACAAAGAAGAGTCAAGGCCATCTTAAAGAAGAGAAGCTAGATGGGAGGATTTGCCTTACTGGATAGCAAGAACTGTTTTCAAACAGTAGTAAGTAAAGTTAAGTAGAATTTTCACAATATAAAAAAGTTGCCTTTGGAAGTGAATAGGTAGTTGATAAATATATGGACATGTGATGAAAAATAACTCCTAACAGGGACTTATAATTCATGGTGGAACTTTTCTGTGAAGAGGGCTGTATTAATGTTTAAATTATTTAGAAAATAAGTCAACATTGGACTCCTACATGATATTCAAAAATCAATCCAAAGTCAATGCAACACCTAAATGCAACAGAAAAAACTATAAAATGTTTAGAAGGCAACATAAGAAAATAATTTCATGATTCTAAATGGGAAAGATTTTTAAAATTACACTTCCAAATGTGAAACATACGGAGAAAAGAGTTCAAGTCGGATGACATTATTTTAACCATTTCTGTTAAACAAGAGAAATCATAATGACACCATAGGAAAGCAGTGTGGTATAGAATACAAGCACATAGATTTTGAAGCCAGCCTACTTCGCTTTATTTTTTCATTTCACTGTTTAGTAGTTGTGTAATTTTAGCCTCAATTTCTTCTTCAGGCATTTTTTAAAATTGTGTTAAGTGCTATGTAAGCATTAAGCATTATTATTATAAAGAAGAAACAAGTCACAAATAGATACAGTGTTTGCAGAACATATAGCCAACATAGAATTAGTACACAGGATATTCATCAGTACTCCTAAAATTTTCTGAAAGACAAGAACACTGGAAAAATTGGCAAAATAGTCTAAACAGGTACTCAAAGAAGAAAAATAGCTAATGTTTGATAAATGTTTGAAGCAATTCAGCTTCATTCGTTATTGTAAAATATAATCCAAATGCATAGCCACCATCTTATTCTCACCGAATTGGTGAAAACTAGAATTTGACAACAACAAATCTTGGCAAGAA
This sequence comes from Plecturocebus donacophilus, assembly GCA_004027715.1. Taxonomy (NCBI): domain Eukaryota; kingdom Metazoa; phylum Chordata; class Mammalia; order Primates; family Pitheciidae; genus Plecturocebus; species Plecturocebus donacophilus. The sequence continues at coordinate 4,551 of PVKP010011047.1, forward strand.
TGTATCGCTGTCACTAGTATCCTGCTAGGGAAAATTTAAATTTTTACAACTACTTTGAAAAATAAATTTTCAATGCCAATAACACTGGGGATATGCACACTCAATGGCAGTGTTCTTCAACAGCATGGTGAGGCTTTGTTACCATGTATTCCTTTGAATACACCCATATACCCATATTTCATGAATAGTCTTCTGCATCTACTCATTATTTAATAAACTAACAAAATAAAATAAAATGACTTCTTTGAACTAGATGATCCCTCAGGTTTCTTCCTGGATTAGGATACTACGAGGTTTTAAAAATTTCTATTTTAGCATTTTAGTTATTTAATGTTCCAGGAAATGCCTTTTCCTGTACCTGCTATTGCTGCTTTTTTCTATTATTATTATGCTTCATGAAAAATCTTTTATGAAAAAAAGACTATTCCAAATGGTTTTTACCAAAAGGAACAATTTATAAAGATAATATGTATTTTAAACGATGTTAAAAGTAGTATTATGCCCAATTTTAGTTTCTGCTTTTTGAAGAACAATGTACTATTTACTCTCTCTCTCTTTCTGTTTTTTAAGCACCACAGCTCCATTGTCATGGGAAGTTGTTGTCTGTAGAAGAGACCATATTGTCATAAATAACCTGAGAAGCCTGGGACAGGGGGTGAGAGAAAGCCTAGACAAGATGAAACACCCAAACTCTTAGCCTTACTAGTTTATGTCTAAACATCATGGCTGGAACTAAAGGAAGTATTTTTATCAGGGTCCCTGTTTTCATATTCAGAAGACTATTTGTGATAATAGACAAAGGGCAAATAAGGTAGTTATCTTCTTCTTCTATTATGGTTTTGACACACCAAGACTCTAGACAAGGCAATGTTGTCAGGACGGGTGTTTGCTGGCCTGGGAACACTAAGCAATATCACCCTTGGCATAAACACTGCCATTATTGTGTCAATTCCAGAATGAACAGCAATAGCGGCCGAAGAGCAGACATCGCTTAGGGGACCTGGAGCAGAGGAAAAGATTATCTGTAAGCAAACAAGAGTTACCTCAAAGGGCTACCAGAAATAACTAAATGTTTCAGTTCAGTAATACTCTTCTTTGCAAAGAATGAAAAAGAATTCATTGACTTAGGACTGAAAGTCCCAGTGTTGGGTTTTGGAAGGTCAAAATTGTCGTCAGGAATAGATGGCCCTCCTGGTTGCTAAGCTTTGTTCTCCTCCATGTGTGATTTCATTCTTAGATTCCAGATAGCTGCAATAGCTCCAAACTTACATTATTCTTAGTTCAAGTCCAGCAAGAACAGAAGCTTTTCTCTATCCCTATAAACCAAAGTCTGCGCCCTTACTGGATTATATCTGTGTTGTGGGCATCACGACTTCAGCTAGAAGGGCCTTCTCCCCTTTCAGATCGCCTGAACCAATAGTGGAAGAGGAGCTTATCCAAAATAAAATCTGTAGCTACTACTGGAAGATAATAGAATAAAAAATGGAAGGAAAAACAACAAATACTATTATTTAGGGTGATATTTGCAAGAATAGACATCCTAGATTCGTCATATGAGATCATATATCAGTGAATAAATTAGTTATTACTAATAATACGATCTCCTTAATAATGAAAATCTGATAAGGTGTAGATTTTTCAGATTTCTCCTTTGCATTCTAGACATTTGTTGGGGAGAAAGTTAAATCAATCATTTTTTTACAACATCCATTCTTCCCATCGCCTAAATCCAAGACCATGAAAAACCTCAACACCTAAAATTCCACAATTAGAATTTTATTGCTTTGATTTAAGCTTGTTGAAGATTTTTCTTATAGATAAACTACAAAAATATCACTTTATGCTTACACAGGAAAAATAATTCAAAAGCGGTAAGATTAGGTTTTAATAAAAGAAGGAGACAAAGTAAGATAAAACATGGAACTCTGAAGTCAAATAAACATGGAAGCAGTCTTAAAGGGAGAATGAGGAGGGGAGAAGGAGCAGAAAAGGGAAGGCAAAGATGCCACAAATAAACTGCAATTTTGCTCTAGTCTTGCTATCCATTTTACTTTAGACTAGTGATTTTCCCAGGGATGATTTTGCCCCCAGGGGGACATTTGGCAATGTCTGAAGACATTTTTAGTTTTCCCATCTTAGTAGGGGTGTGGTAGAGGCAGGAGACATGTTAAATATCTACAATGCAAAGATAGCCCCTCACAGCAAAGAATTGTCTTGCCCAATACGGCAATATGTTGCTTTTGAGAAAGGTCTAGATGTTTCTCAAACAGTTTAGATGTATAACCAAATTTCCCGGCCAATAAAATATGTACATGGAGATTGCTGCTCCCTGCTGATTAGGTTATGGCAGACAGGAAGTAATATATTACAACTAATGAAGTTTTTGTCCTTCAAGTAAGCCACATCCTAGGGCTGGTGTTCTATGTGATTGCGATTTCTCATAGCAGGTAAAACCTCCTCTGCCAGCCTACCTAAAACATTATAGTTGGCAAACATCAGCTTAAGAGATGCTACATGTTGAATCCCTAATAATATTGGGGCTCTTAGTTTTCTCTGTAAATTGAATTTCCAAACTTAACACCAGCAGTGAAGACAACCGTTTTGTTGGGTATGACACTACCATTTGGGTTAGATCATACAGAAAAAGAGAAAAAGTAAACCATAGGGCAAAGATTCCCTCTTTTTTTCCTGAAGGAAGAAGAACCAGGGTTGAACCTTGAACTACTGGACATCTAAAAAGAAAAAGGAAATCACAAAAATAAGTATGGAAGCCATGCTGTATTTCTATTATAAGAGAAGTAGCAAAGAATCTAAAACTTTGATGGAAAACAGCAAGCTCAATCACATTGGTCCTGAATGACAGATCCCTTGAAGATATAGACAACTATGTAAAGGTGCACATGAGCTTTGTCTTCCTAGGGAAGTAAGGAATTACTACCAGTGTTGAATTATCAGTTGAATTCAAATTACTGAGTTTTACCTACAATTTATAGATATATTTGGTGGCAATCTCACCCCCTCCAGTAAGCAGTGAAATATATTTTATTCTATTATATAATCTGACATTGCCCTGTGTATGCAGCAATGGCCTAACCCAAGTACTTGTCACTTTAAGGATACTTGTGATTTTTCCAAAGCAACTCAAATGCTACTTAACAGACATAGTAACTTTGATACATTCACATACAATTTATACTGAGACCATCACGGCAGCCCATGTACGAGGTTGAACACTGAGACACAAAATAGAAAAATGCTTTGCCCAAAGTTATAGAGTTGGAGCCAGAACTGAATCCTAATTGTTTAATTCTTATTCCAGGGCACTATCTACTACATTGGTATAGAGACATCATGGGTGCAGAAGGAAGTCAGTTAAGAAAATGAGCAGGAAACAAAATATTTAGAACTGTAATTCTAACTTTCATGTATTCTGAGAATAACAAAGAAAAATTTGAGTAAAATGTTTTACATCTAGGTGTCTAGTATAAGCATCCTGTTTATATCCAAATTCTCAATGTAAATTTATTTAGAATTCTGGTATTTTGTGATATGTCTAAAGAAAAAGCAGAAATATCTCAAATGAAAGCAAGCCACGATATGAGAAAAAAAAAAAAGAAATGGCAATATTTTTTCAAAAGGCTTTAAATTTATTTCCTTGGAAACTTGCTGGCCATACACAAAAGGATGAAGAAGAAATGGGCTACCCATCTTTGTTATATTGAAGACTCACATGGATTTAAGAATCACACTTAAAATGAAAATGAAAATTGCAGTATTTTTTCCTTAAGCTAAACTCTTTCTACATCAAAATCTTTGTTAAATCAGTAACGTTTGCACATTTTAGTCCCCAGGGAGAAGGTCATTGTGTAAACTGGCAAGCACAAATTGATTCTCAACATTCTTTCTGGAATTAGAAAGATAGATTATATATGTGCAACCTTGAGTTTCCATGGTTGCTTCTCCCATGTCCTGGCATTTTGTTGGTGTCTCCATATGAAGAGACTCAAAGAACTGCAAAACTAGGAAAAAAACAGGGACCTCACCCAAACACTAAATTTTGTTAGTATTTAGTTACCTCTCAGGTGCATCAGGGGACTGCATGTAGGGAACCAAAACAATGTGAGTGGGGTCCAAGCTCATCCCAGCTCCAGTTCAACCAAGGACATTTCACCATTGTCATCTTTAAGAACTAGACTGTCATATGAGATGTTTTATTTTAAAAGGGGGCTAAGGTATTAATTAAAATTCAAAAATTTTACAAATTGGTTACTGCCAATGAATTTCTGAATAAACCTCAGGGAAAAGATAGACATCTTGAATATTAGCAATGTGGATTGGGCTAAATCCAGCTTGTTATTCAGATCCTCTGCCCATCCCTATTTTGAGTCCATAATAACAATGTCATTTTTTATATCCTAAGTATGCCTGTTTATGGAAAGCTGAAGAGAATATTGCCTAAGAAGATAAATAATTTTCTTGTGTGTTGCTAAGAAGCTCAAGAACAGCAAACATGGAAAAGAAAAGGAGTTCTTTGAAAAAAAAAAAATAGAAACACCAAAGAAACACAAAACTAGTCCAATCTTGTCTTCGTAGCTTGAGAAGCAACTATTTTAAATGAATTTGAGGGTTCTGTTAATATACATGATCATAAATTTTTCGGAATTTATTTTGCATTTGTTTGACTAAATGCCTTTGAATTAAATGGCCATTTTGGCTTCATGATCAAAGAGTGATTGAGTTACACTGAGGATTGGAGCATTATCATCCCTCATTGTGCTAAGATGTTATTCATTCACAGGTGGCTTGAGTCCAGCCTATTAATAGGGTCAAAACAATATTTCAGAGTAACTATTTTTGTGTTTATTTGGTTCATGACTTTTTTTGTTATTGTTTAGGTATAGTAAAAATTACATGATGAGATTTTTTGAGAGATGGAAATGATAAAATGTGAGTTATTAAGGCTAAAGTTGTATTCATTTTTTAATCCAGTAATTCCTTCTCTACCTGTTTTCCTTTTCATTATTTTTCTCTTTCTAGAATATTTTGATTCTAAAGCAAATAATTTCATGGTGAGATTTCCTAGGACAGCCATCTGGCTGAGGGATGAGGAAGTGTGGAAGGCAGAGGACCCAGGTGTGGGTGCCGTTGCTCCTGTCTTGATGATTTCAAAAAGTTATATTCAGACAAGACAGCTGGACTAGGCTGGGCTGGAAACATAGTGGTTTCTAATCTCACCTCTTAGGTGCTTCAGGAGACTCCATGTAGGGAACGAAGACAATGTCAATGGGGTCCAGGCTCCAATTCCCAGCTCCAGTTCAATTAAGGACATGCCACCATTGTCAGCTTTAAGAACCAGACTGTCATATGAGATATTTTATTTAAAAAGGGGGCTAAGGTATTAACTAAAATTCAAAAAATCCTTTATTTCTCTGATAAATAAACTGAGATTCAGAGTGTTTAGGTGTCCTTTCCATGGTTACCCCCGGAGCTGTAAAAAAAATCCCAATTTCCTTGAAGGACAGAAGTCTAAATTGCAATTTCAATTCAGTCAGTGAACATTTCATGCCTAGGTTAATAGATATGCTGTGACTTTTATGAGTAAAGATTAAATGAATAATGAAATGCTGTCCACCTTGACACCTTAAAAGACACACTGAATAATCTGGGCTTGGTTCTGACCTCCTAAATCTCCTGCCTTTTATTTTCTCCCAGCCTAAAACTTTTCAAAGACAGATGCCTCTTGTTTTTTTCCTTCATATTGAACATATTATGGTACTCAGTAACTGATAATATTTTACAAATTGATATTCACTTATAAGATTTGAAATAAGCAAATAAAAGGTTTTTTTGTTGTTGTTGTTCTAGATGGAGTCTTGCTGTGTCACCAGGCCGGAGTGCAGTGGCACGATTTTGGCTCACTGCAACCTCTGCCTCCTGAGTTCAAGTGATTCTTGTGCCTCAGCCTCCCGAGTAGCTGGGATTATAGGCACACGCCACCACACTCAGCTAATGTTTGTATTTTTAGTAGAGACAGAGTTCACCATGTTGGCCAGGATGGTTTCGATCTCCTGATCTTGTGATCCGCCCACTTCGGCCTCCCAAAGTGCTGGGATTATAGGTGTGAGTCACTGCGCCTGGCCAAAGGTTTTTTTTTTTTTTAAAGATTAAGAAAGATTTCTCATTACTAGTGTTATTAGATACTAAAGTTCTAGTTACATCTTGAAAAGAACTGAATAAGTATCAAAGTAGTAACTTTTATAATATAAAGTTTCATTCTATGTAATTTCAATTATCTTTTATAGCTCATTAATATTCACTTAATTTTTTCTACTTAAGGATAAATTATTCATTATGGTTTCTTTTTCAAAGAGAAAGGATTGGAAAGTAGAGACCTTAAGTGTTTTATTTTTTAAATGGTATATGGGTTTATTCTTTTATTAAAGAATTCTGAAGCTTAAATTCAGAAACTATGCGACTTCTTTGGAAGTCAGTAATGTAATAGGCACAAACCAATTATTATTTTATTGTGAAAATATTTCCTTTAATCTTCCAAAAGGTACATGATAATGTGCCTTAGATATATTCAATACTGGTTTATAAGTATTTTCTTCATTTGGTCAATAAATGATTAAGAGCATTTTAAGGTTAATGATCTCATGATGTGATCAATCATTCTAAGTTACAGTCTGCCACCAGGGCTTCTTATTTTGCTGAAAGCAAATGATTTCTTGATAATGATCACAAGAAGCACATCTGTATGCTGGTTGAAAAGTTAATTAAAATGTGATTCCATCTGGTGGTCCAGTTGGGAATGTCACTATTCGATTTAATCTACATTGAGCTGAAATGAACTTTGCATAATCAAAGTATATAATGCAGTGGGGGACATGGAGATGTAAGTTACTGTTGCACATGTTAATTTTTTTCTTCTTTTTTAAAATACTTTTTTTTTCTGTTATAAAAGCTAGAAACCTGGGAATGCAGAATTTCCTTACGATTTTCTCAATATGGGGACATTTCCCTTTATGTGAATTTTATCTAACTGCACATTTATTCCTATTTTCTCTCTTCACTTTCAGTAGGGTTGATAAAGCCGAAGTGAGCACACACTCTTTGAAAGCTGCCGACTTCAATCACTCATTTTGTTGTGATATCATGTACATTAGGTTTCTATTACTGTTAAAACAATTTACAAGTAATTTGGTGTCTTAAAACAACACGCGTTATTATCCTATAGTTCTGGAGGTGGAAGGTCTGAAATGTGTCTCACTGGCTAAAATCCAGGTATCAGCTAGACTGTGGTTCTTCAGAAGGCTGTAAGGGAGAATCAATTTCCTTTCCATTTCAGCTTCAGGAGGCTGCCCACATTCTTTGGCCTGTATCTCCCTTCCATCTTCACAGCTGGCAGCCAGCATGGCTGATCTGCTCCTTCTCATGATGCTCTCTCTGGTTCTGAATCTTCTGCTTTCCTCCTTTTATTTAAGGACCCCTGCAATCACAGTGAGCCCACCCAGATTATCCATAATAATTTTGTTATTTTAAAATCAGCTGATGAATCATCTTAATTCCAACTGCAATTTTAATTCTCTCTTGTCATAAGATAACACAGTCTGAAGTTTTACGGATAAGGATGTAGGCATCTTTGAGGGCCATTATTCTGAATCCACTCATGATTAGTTTATTCTAGAACTTATACCTGAGTAGAGAGTGATGCCTTTACCTTCTTCTTGAAGTAATTGAAAGAGTTTTTACTTTTTGGTTTGGCTAATATTTACCAGTTTGCACACATGCTGACAACATATTCTAGTTATAGATTGATAATACAACAAGAGTTTTCCTAAGGCATGCAGAACTGGAGATAAAAATTGCATTAGAAAACTATTCCCTTGGGTATTACTACAATGTACAATTGAGTATATATAAAATTCCATTTCTTTGCATGAAAAAAAGCAGTATTCTTTTGAAACTAACTCAGAAATTCCCTGTGATCTTATTTTATGATGCACCAAATTTTTTAAACTTCTCATTTACTTGTTATGGGTTGGTCAATATTTCGTCTTATAAATTTACTCTTCTGATTTTTCTATTTAGAGTGAAAAAACTGTTTTTCAACTGTTAAACATATTTCTGCTTAATTTAAATGGGTATGAAGTTACATTTTGCTTGTTGAGATTGTAGCATCACTATTATCAGCCCAATTCCAAATTCCAGACTCCATGGAAAATGTTTCACAATGTGAGTATTTCTGCAAATAAAAACATACTAAATGAGATAAAGTATGACTCTTAGAATAGTGACAATGCAAGCAAAATATTGCTTGTATTTATGGGACAGTTATTTCAAAATGAGAAAAATATAAGAATTTCTAGTGCTGATAAGATGTTTAATCTATCAGTCATGTTATAATCATGTAAGAAACTGCTAGAATATATATTGGTATGTGAAGGGATTTGTTATATAGATTAGGCGTTATACAATTTTGAGAGATGATTAAGCAGTTCCTGTTGTCTTTCTTTAAAGCTTTGCTGGAGCTTAAAGTCTGCAGGGCAGAAAGTCGAGAAGGGAAGATGGACATAAAATAGTAGAGAGCCAGGATGAGCTCCCAAGCATGAGTTTGAGTCCATGAGAAAAGACCATAACCCATATCATCTCCTGCTGTCTGTGACCTTGAAGATATTGGTGTCTTGTAGAAGCTGAGGTCCATTGTCCTTCAGCCTAGGAGTCATAGAAGCTGAAGGAAGATAATTGACTATCAAGTGGAAGAAGAAGTTATAAGTCTGGATGCGACCTCACTCCAATGAGATCAGCCAGCAGGTAACTGCCAGAATGTCTGAATGATAGAATAGTTGCTGCTTCACTTCTGCTCTCCATGAGCCCCACAGTAATCTTTCTTGTTGCCTACCCTAACTGGAAACACATAGTGAAGGGAATTCTGGGAAATATCCTTCAGCCTAGCCAAGTTGACACACTACAAAGTCAGCACATGGTCTGAGAACACTTATGATCTAATAAAATATTTCTCTCCAGTAACTCTCCAATCATCAACACATCATCTTGCTCTCCTTCTTTCCCTTCTTCACATTCAATATGAATACTGAATGTATTTGTTTATAGAAATATAAGTCACATAATTTTTTTTTGTGATAAAAAAAACTAACTGATAAAGTCTTTAGGTCTCTCATTTTTATTTCTCAATATATTGTCAGATGTCATCAGTCTTTTCAGGCCAAATATATTATTTAAGTAGTGGATAATAAAGTAATAGGACAGGAATGAAGTATCCTCTTTTATAGAAATGCTGTACTCTTAACTAGTTAATGAGCTAGAATAGTGAAGTGATTCTCTGTATAATTTCAGGTTTGTTTAGGTAAAGCCTCTTTTCCTTAAATTTTATTTCTCAAAACAGGCTTTCTTACATTATTCACATATTTCAATTGATTCATTATTTCCCATTTGTATGTCTGATATGTAGAATTAATATACAGGTATTTTATAAAATCAACTTTCATTGTATTTGATTCTAACAATTGGTGAAGTGTTATTTATACTTTAGGAAACTGGCAAAAATAATTATGAATATGTCTACACAGAAACAAGAGAATAATGCAATAATTACCTGGAATATTTGTAAAGAAAAATTATGTTTCTTTAGTTGGATATTTAAGGCAAAAATTGTATTACTTGTGCTATTTTTTTCTTCAAAATTGCCCTGATTGTCCAAATTCCTTTATGTACACATAGAGTTATATATTTCAAAGTCAATCTAAATGTAAATATAAAGATTTTTGTATTCCAGAATGTTTTTGGAAGAAATTACATCTTTAATTTTATTTCTTTGACCACTGTAAACAATGTTATAATGACTTAATACAAATAGCACACTGACCTTAATTAGTAATTGAAAAATTTACGTAATGGTTCTATGATGCATTTGCTGAACATATGAAATCTTGGTGGACTGTTTGACTCTTTTAAAGTTAAGTTTCTTACTATATACTTTCCGATGATTATTATGAATATGATAATAGGAGTAGGGATATAATAAGAACATAAATGGCTATGTAAAAAACTTACGCTAGCTTTCTGTTCATTATAAAGTAATTATGCATCTTCCTTCTGCACATAACAAGGCTCTAATTATATTGAAATGTTCAGAGGACAATATAAACCGCAGAGGCAAAATGCCAATGGTGTGTTCATGTCACTGAAATAATCAATGTGCTTATAGCATTCTGAGCACAATTTTACCATTTACTTTTTATACGTGTAGTAAAAGAGAAACCTTAAATGAGGAAACTTTATAGTTCCTATTTCACTATAAATCAGTCAGGATGCAATTATTTTCTGGGATCTGAACCACAGATCTTTACAGTTCATTCTATCCTTGATGAAGTCTGAGAACAGAAATCAAGAGAGGCCCTAGCAAATCGCCTGGAGAGGTAAATGTGTTCATGACCTGTACTCCGTCCTTACTTCTATACCTATTTAGAAGGTATTCTCATTCATTGAGCAGGAACATGTTTATTCTCAGGGCTAGGACAGTCTTGTCTTGTCCCAGGATTGAATTAACCGTCCCCTGACTTAATGTTGATTAAATTTATTTACCAAGGTTTGCCCAAATTCAGTTTCTCTGGAGCATTGATTTTTGGACTATAAAACTTCATGAAATCTCACTCAAAACTGTCTGTTATATGCAGATACTCGTCTTTCTCAGGAGAAGTATCCAAGTCTTTATAAGATTTTCACTGGGGACTATGACAAACAAAGATGTAAGAATTACTACTTTAGAGGGGTTTCTGAATGACTTTCCCTCCTTACAAGCTTCTGAAAAAAACCCAAACAGTTAAAAAGAGAAAAATTTCAGCACAGGCTGCATAGCATTTGACAGTCGTATCTTGTTTGGAAATGTTATGCACTGTACAGCAATGAAGACTGTGGTAAGTAAGAACTCTGAAATCTCTGCCTTCAAATTAATGAGTCATACTGTCATGTTGGTAGTAAATTAGTTAGTCCAAAATACCGCCTGTTCTATTCTAGTGTTATTAAGTAAATAAGTAAATTAAATCAAAGAAACAACATTCTAATCTCTTTGTAAATTTTTTTTGGTGATACGACTACAAGGCGAAAGGTGTCAGTCACAAAGCACCCATTTTCCCATATTTCTGAGATTTCTTACTTTCAATTTTTCTTGTAGAACTAAATAGCATTCCAAGTCTACACCACTGCAGGTAAAGTAAAAAAATGTAAACCTCTTTTACCACGAGGTCTAGTCTAATTGACTTTCTTCTATTCATCTGTGTCTAAGTCAACTTACTGAACGACATATTCATTGAGGGTTTAGTAGGCCTGGGCATTGTTTCAGCATTTTGGATTCAATGAGACTTAGGAAGAAAAAACACCAGGTCTTGGTAAGTTAAAAATCATGAAGAATGAAGGCAAAAGAGGAACTTAATATGATCTTAACATTTCTTCATTAGACAACTAGTGGTCAGAAGAGCAATTTAATAAGATAAATACTATGAAAAAGAGTATGTAAGGGTAAGAAAGCATATCCAGAAGGTTGTTGAAATATTTTCAATAGCTAAAATGACTATTTCTTTGCATGAAGAGTTGAGATTATCTAGCACAGAGGAAAAATACGTAAGGTTTAGAGAACTCTTGGGAGAAATAGTGGCACACATGCACATCAAAGAAGATAATAATAATAATAAACTAGTTTTTACATTAAGAAAATTTGTCTTTGTGATGAAAATTATTCACCCACTGGGATAACAGAATTTTTAAAAAAAATACCCTTGTCTGAATATTATGTAGCCTCAAGGTTTCAAGTTTCCGGGTAACAACTGCAGTGACTATGTAAATATATCAATAGAAAACCCAAGAGGGATGATAAGGTTAACTCTGTTAGACATAAAGGTGGGACAGCAAGAGATTATGACTAGTTTCAACCATTTCTCACTTCAATTATTGATGGTTGTCACTATGATGCCATAACCAGATACCAGTCACATGCTGGAGCTAGCATGTACCAGTTCATGAGAGCCAATTGTTAAATCTTGAATATTGTGACCAATTGTTTATTAAACAGCCATTGCTCAGAATTCATGCAATATAAGCTTATAATATATTATATTGAAAACAAAATAAATATTCAAGCTCATCACTTAATTATTCTAGTACATCTTACTGTTATCTGAGCTCTTGAGGTTTTTTCATGTCTATTCATTTCATATCTATATGGTGGAAATATTATAAATCAGTGTGCATCCTTACCAACTCTGCATTTAATGAGCTTACATGTATGCCCTAATGTCAGTCAAAGTAAGAGTCTTTATACCACAGAAACTGGCAAATTCTACAAATTTAGCCTTGGTTTATTGTTTCATTGATGGTTAGAATTAAGATAGCAGAGAAAATGTTAATAATGAAGTTAAACTTAAAAGTGTGAAGCCATATTTGCTGTATAGTCATTATATTATAAACAGCATAAAATTGAGAATATAGTCTTCTGATATTCAAAGACTACTATCAATTTACAGAAGTAAACACTCATCACTGACTAATGATGACCAAATGACATTTCAACATACATTTTCAGTGTTTCACATTCATCTTACCATTAACAAGAACACCAGCCAATAATCTTATCATAACAACACTCATCTGTCAATTGTAGCCATAGGCTAACTACAGCTATATTACATAAATTAAAGCATTCTGTGAAAATTAATGATACAAAATTTACAATAATATGTACAATAATTTGCTTCTAATAGATCAGTTTAAGATATATATATATTTATATATTATATAAATATATATATATCTTAATACATAAGATTTATATATTATATATTTATATATCTTAATACATAAGATATATATATTAATATATTATAATATATATTATAAGATAAATTAATATATAATATATATTATATATGATAAATTAATAAGCAAAATATAGATAAGATATGTATATTATATAATATATATGTCATTTCATTTGCTTTCAATATATCTCAAACTGATATACTGGAAGCAAATAAAATGTTTAATTGAAACTGAGAAAATGATTTTTTTTCCTTTTTTTTTTTTGAGATGGAGTCTTGCTCTTTCATCCAGGCTGGAATGCAGTGGTGCCATCTCAGCTCACTGCAACCCCCACTTCCAGGTTCAAGTGATTCTCCGGCCTCAGCCTCCTGAGTAGCTGGGATTACAGGCATGTACCACCATGTCCAGCTATTTTTTTTGGATTTTTAGTAGAGATGGGATTTTACCATGTTGGCCAGGCTTGTCTCAAACTCCTGGCCTCAAGTGATCAGCCCACCTCAGCCTCTCAAAGTGGTGGGATTACAGGTGTAAAGCACCATGCCTGGCCAGAAATGCTATTGTTTATATAGCATTTTATTGATTTCGTTTATTCTATTGTGTTATATAAAGTTTTCTCAAGTGTAATTTACTTTTCAGAGGAGGGGCTAAAAGGTATACCTCATATTCACACAGCATTTCAGTTTTTATACATTTCCACATACCAGCTCATTGATCCACATAGAGTTTGTGAATAGACAGAAAAGGCATTCTTAGACACACAGACACGGGTATTATTAGTCATAACAAAATGTGTTATTGTTTTAGAGAATTTGGGGTCTTGTAGAAATGGCCTTGTTCAATATTGCACAGCTATTCCCTGCCAGAGCTGAGAATTGAACTTAGGACTTTCAGTGCACCTACTATTAAACAGCTACCGCCTCTTCAAATACATTTTTTTTATATTATAACTCCTGACTGCATGTTTAAAGACTGTTTAAATACATTCTCCCAGGTAAGAGAAATACAATGAAGTAAAATGGGAAATAACAAATGGCGGTGGTGAAGGGAAGTCTGCAGTGTATTTCAGGGAAGAATTTTTTTCCATCCTCTGTGTTCTGAATCCTGAATGACAGGTTTAAGATTGCTTTTTGCCTTAATTTATGTTGTGAGTTTCTTTATATGATTATCAATGAGTTCTCACATGAGTATGCAAGCTTAATAAGATCAAACTCTAGCAATTTCCTGACAAGTTATAAAATAATAAAATACTCCTAAATGGTATATCACAGAAGATGATATTTTTACACCAGAGGTGTGGTGACACCTATAAATCATCTCAGCGTTGCTTTTAAAATTTCTATTCTCACTGGTAGAAACTAAAGGAAAAATGAATAGGGTAAGTGTCATCCAGAGCAAAACCAATATAACTCTGGGGAAAGTAAAAGATCCAGAAGTCCTATAATGCTTATGTAAATTAGAGAAGAGAATGCTTCACTCCTTCAATTCTCCTCTCATATTTACCTTTTATCTACATTTCTAAAAGTCTGAGAACTTAGCACATAATATTAAAAATCAAATATAAATGGCTGAATATGGCTTTTGAAGAAATATCTTTATTCAAATATACAGCTTTACTGCTGGTCCATTATATTTCCTCAGACTTCGTTCTACTCTCTAGGCTGACAATAACATTCCATTGGCTGACAGCCTATAACATCTGTGGCTGCAAATGAAAATGCCTCTTTCATAGATAAAGGAGGAGCATGTTTTCCTTACAGATTAATAAATAAAAACTCTTCAATCAGTCATGGAAAACACAACACAAATTAAACTACACACCTGTTTACAGGAAATTTCCTCAAAGAAACAAACAGTTGCTTTATTTTTTAGAACTAGTAGATTATTTATCTCTTGATAACAGAAAGAAACCCTTTGGTATTATAGAACGTTTCCAAGCTATAATTTTATGAAACAACAGAGCTTTCTTTATAATTGTGCATCTAATATAAAATTGTTGCAACTTTTACTTCTTATATGTAAAAAATAGTTTCCTAAAAAAAAAAAAGTATTTTTAAACATAGAACTCCAGTTAATACATATATTGTTAATATTGGTGGTAAAAATAATAATTACTATAGGACAAGCATTAGGACATTTAGTTTTTCATTATCTCATTTAATCGCCATAAAAATCTTCAGTGTACATGCTGCTGTCTTTTTTCAGAAAGGATACTGTGATATTAAAAAAAAAGAATTTATTATCCAAGGATGTAAAGCCTGTCAGTATTTGAGATCTGCTTGACTCTATGGTCTTTTTAGAAATGTCACTCATTCCCATGGGAAGAAAAGGCAATCCAGACAGAAAAAAAACATCTTTTTAATAACCTGTAAAAATCTGATTAATTTAGGTTCTGCCTAGTTAGCAACAGAGAACACACATTGTACTGACTTCAAACCCAATGTTGCCATTTTTGACCCAGCAGAGACACCAAAGGTGATGCTGGCTTTTCTCCCCCTTATGTTCTGATCTACCCTCATATGTAGATTGAGAGATTTTATTTGTTCCCTCAAGTTAACTTTATAAAATTTGCTTTACTTCTTTTATTGCATTTTGTACTAGTATACTTTAAAACAGCCTTTTCTTTAAAATAAAAAAGAAAATTAATTTTCTGCACATTTATAATTTTTTTTAACTTACAAATGTTACCACCAATGACTGTAGCTGGACATTGCTGTCATACAAATTTATCAAGTAAGAAATTTAGGTCTTTTTCCTGTTTGGTTTAAAGTTTCAGCTTGAGGGTCTCTGTACAGAGATGGCCAACTTTATTTAGAAAGAATGTATTTTTTAAAGTATTTTCCCTCAAAATGGCTTAAAATGACCTGCCATCTTTATGAAAAGATTTAAGAAATTTTTAAAAATCAAATTTTGAGGTTTGATTTCTTTCATATGTCCAAATTGAACTAAATGTTCTCTAGTGTCTAGGAGCTTGCGTAATCTATGATAATTCAGCCTTGAAACATTCAGCTTTCAATTTAACTTCTCCTCCCCAGTTAGAGATTCTGACTCTGATTCTCAAATCAAAATGAACTCTCAGACTTTCAAACCCATATCTCTTCCAAACACCACAAAATTGTCTTTTAAAATACAATTTTCAAGGTTTTAAAAGGGCAGATCATTTTTCCTCTTTAAAATACCCCAAATGTTGATAATAAGTAAAACATGATTTAGATATCTGAGTTTCATTAACTGGTCTCCAGAAGCTGATTCTTTTTCCCCACAAAACAAAAGAAGGGTAATCTCTCATAGGTTATCTGGTTGCTAAGAAATGAAGCCCCCCTGACATATCTAACTTTCTCCTCCCACTGGATTATCAACTGGGAATTCCTCTAAAAAATTCACAGGGAATTGATGAAATAAGATTTAATTTGGTAAATTTTAGAGGATGTCTTAAATTTTTTTTAACTTACACATATTCTCAGGTTAAAAAGAAATCAGAATTGTCATTATAAACGGTTTACTTCCTCTCTTGTTGAAAAGAACACTAACAAAACAACTTCAAGGAGTTATGCATAGAAATATTAATACTTTAAGTTGCCTTATTATAAAGTTATAACCATATTAAAAATAGAATTTAAATTAGAAGGACAGGTAGTTTTACTCCCATTTTGGCAAGGGGAGAAATAAAACAAAAAAGTTCTGTGAACCATGATGACTGTTTAGTAGCCCTGAATTAAAAGTCATGAACAAAAAGTTTAAAATATTTTATTAAAACCATGCTACAGCAGTTTCTGATTTTTTCCTAGGAAATGCATAGGTAATTATTGTTTTGCAAGAGCTTGAATATATTTCAAAGACTGAATGAGTCATCTACAATACTGTGCTTATTAGAAATTTATTGAGTGTAACCTTTTGCACTTTGTAATGTGTTTCTGAAAACTAATCTCTCTGTAAGACCAAATTGAGTCTCAATTTTTGGTTTGAGTTCTGGCAGATAGATAGGTAGCAAAGTAAGAACCTAAGTCAATAATCATTCAACACATAGAAATAGGATTAAATTTCCTATACTTTCTCTTTTTAATTGATATTCAACCATTATATGTCAAATACCTGGACTTCTTAGTGGCTATAATAATGCTGAAAACATTTAATATGAATCCGTTAAAATGTATACCACATGAATAGGCCCAGCTAATAATATGGCCTATTATTCCTTAGTTAGCAAAAGGCTATTGTTGGGAGAGATCTCTGCTGTGCTTTTTAAAAAGCAGACCTAAACATTTTAATAAGCGACTTATAGCTATAGGTAGATTTCTGTTACCTGTATATTAATATAAACAGGCAAACACATTTCTGATATAGACATGCCTATATGTCTACCTAAGGTTAAGAAAAACAATCATTCTTGAAGAAATAACTTACTGAACAGGGTTGTAATAGTTCTGTTACATTTGGCCAGAACACTGCTCATTCATTTTCATGGTAATCACTTAGCTATATGTATCTAAGTGACAAACAATATATTAATTATCTCTTAGATTAGAAGAAGTAAAATAATAAGAAAATAGATGCTATAAAATTGAATGTTTCCCATGGGTCTATCCCTGAGCTAAGCATTTTACATATATTAACTTATGCAGTCTTAACAAGAAACCTGTAAGGTAGGTTCACACAGTTTTGTGAATGAAGAAATTAAGATTTAGAGAATTTAAGTTGCCACATACCTAGAATCAAACCCAGGTCTGTTCCATTCTAAAGACCATGTTGTCACATCATTGTGTGACATTGCCTGCTTGAATAAAAGCTACGCAAAGACCACAAGAGTGAATAAGCAGTGTTCTGGCCAACTTTAACAGAACTACTATAACCTCGTTCAGTAAATCATTTCTTTTAGAATGGCCTGTGAATTGGAAACGTTAGCAGTGGCTGGGGTACACCTAATTAAAAATGAGTAATTGCACCATTATCACTTAGAATGGCACATACAACACAAACTGGGTTACTAGCTACTAGAGATCAATGGTCAGGGAGTCGATGTGTGTGTAATTGACCCTCGAGTCACAGAGATATGAACTACGTGGATCCACTTACATGTGCATTTTCTTCTGCCGCTGCCACCCCTAGACAGCAACACTAACCCTCCCCTTTTCCTTTTTCTCCTTAGCCTACTCAGCATGAAGACAATGAGAACGAAGAACTTTATGATTATTCATTTCCATTTAATGAACAGTAGATACATTTTATCTTCCTTATGATTTCCTTGATAATATTTGGTTTACTCTAGCTTATTTTAAGAATACACTATAAAATAATGATCACATACAAAATAAGTGTTAATTGACTGTGTTGTCAGTAAGGCTTATGATCAACAGCAGGCTACTGGTCACCAAATTTTGGGGCTGTCAAAAGTTATACGGAAATTTTTGACTGCCTAGGGGCATCCGTGCCCCAATCTCCCCATTGTTCAAGAGTCAACTGTATATTTAAAATCCTCCCTTAAGTGATTTTAAGCCTAAACTTACCTTTGCATGGTCAGATTGAAAAGAAAGAATTGTGTCTAGTAAACAAAATGATTAAATGATTAAGTTACCCACAGACACACACCTGCTTTGTTGCTAGACTGCATTAAGAATAAATAAAATGTAAGCTCAAAGGAGAATTAGTACTGGTACATAACATAGAAGCATAGTTGTTAGAATATATTTTCCCTCATTGCACACACACACACACACACATACACACACAGTGATGGAGATTTATACAGATTCTGAGAAATCTGAGAGAGTTTCAAAATCAGGTCTTGTTTTTTTTTAATCTGTTTTACATGTGGAGAGAAAAGAGTGGCCTGCTATACAGCAAATATTTGCTAGAAGCAAAGATCTAATAAATTAGATGGTAAAAAAGTTAAGAGGGGTTGGGAAGAAAAAGTACTTCAATGCTCATGAGATGAGAAATGTTAAGAAGACAAAAGAAAGTTCTTTTTCTTTCAGCTCCTATCAGATTTTTTTTTTAAATGGAGTTTCATTCTTTTTACATAGGCTGGAGTGCAATGGCATGATCTCGGCTCATGGCAACCTCTTCCTCCCAGGTTCAACCGATTCTCCTGCCTCAGAGTTATGATCTTTTAAAATACAAAAGAAATATTCAACCTTATATGGGCATGAGTGTTAACAGTAAATTATTGCAAAATTAAAACGTAATTCAGTAGTGATTGAAAAAACTTTCACTTAAATAAAATAGGCTCTACTTAAATTTTTAATTAAATAAATCATGTTATAACTTTTATAACTTTTTTATGGATAGACATTTATTTCATTAAATTTTTATAAAAAAATAGTGACCAAATTTTGTGCAAACCTATGTACTGTTAGTTACTCCTTTCCCAATTAAAGCCTAATGAAGCATCCTTGAATTTAAGAGCAGTTGTTTGTAATTAGGAGAGGTTTTGCCTCCCAGGAGCATTTGACAATGTCTGAAGCCATTCTGTGTTGTCACACCTCGGGGGCACTGCTATCGGCATCTAGTGAGCAGAAGCCAGGGCTGTTATTAACATTCTACAATGTACAGGACACAGCTTCCCACAACAAAAAGTTATTTGGTCCAAAATATCGATAGTGCTGAGGTTGAGAAAGCGGCTTTGCAGTAACCTAAGATTCATCTGGGGAGCTGTTTTAGTCCATCTAGGCTGCTGTATCAAAGTACCATCAACTGAGTAGCTCACAAACAACACGAATTTCTCATGATTCTAGAGGCTGGAAAGTACAAGATTGGTGTTTGGTGAGGGCCTACTCCCTCATTCACAGATGACACCATCTTTTTGCTGTATCTTCACACAAGAGAAGGACAAATGAGCTCCCTCGGGCCATTTTTGTAAGGGCTCTAATACCATTTACCAGGGTTCTTCTCTCATGACCTAATCACCTTCCAAAAGGCCCCATCTCCTAATATCATCACTTTGGGAGATAGGACTTCAGCACATGAATTTTAGGAAGACATACACACTTAGATCTTTCAAGAGCTTATTAAAAATACAAGTTTCTAAGTTCTGATCCAGTAATTATGATCTCAAGGATGGAGGTGAAATTCAGGAATTAGCACCCAGGTTATTATTTTCCTCAGGTTACATTTTTCCCTTTTCAGGTTCTATTTTGAGAAACACCAAAATGAAGCACTTAGACACTTCAATCAAAGTTAAGTCATTACCAACTGATGATCATTATCTAATATAAAAATGGTGACTAAAAGGAGTTGCCTATTTCAATAGGGCTAGTTATGCAAGTAGAAATTCTAGCTGAATTTTATGAACTATTAATACATTCATAAATGTAGCTTTAGATCAGGAGCAGAGGCATCATCTGGGAGTTTGTTAGAATCTCAGGCTCCAATTCAGACCTACAGACTCACAATCTGCATAGTCACAACATCTCTGGCTTTTACAATTGCATAGCTTTAAATAAAGTGTCTAAGTACTCAGCATATTCAATTCCTGTAAGAAGTGGTGGTGATGGTGCTAGTAGTGGTAATGATGAGAGTATAAACAGAGCAGTAAGGAGAGGCAGAAGACAGGGAATAATGTAATGATAAAGATTCCTTAGAAAAGATAAGAAGGAACCCAGAGTATATAGTTTTCGATTTCTGTGTAATAAATTGTCACAAACTTAGCAGCTTCAAACACCCATTTATTATGTCACTGTTCTGTAGGCATGATTGGTTTCTGCCCAGGACATAACCAGGCTGAAACAAGCTGTCAGCTAGCTTGTCTGGAGGCTCTAGGGAAAAATCTACTGCCCGTCTAATTCTTCATGCAGGCAGAATTCAGTTCCTTGTGGTTGCAGGACTGAGGTTCCAGTTCCTAGAAGCCTGTCAGCAAGGGGTCACTCTCACCTTCTGGAGAGCACCCACATTCCTTGCCCTGTGGCCTGCTCCACCTTCAAGTCAGCAATCATTCATTGAATCCTTCTCATGCTTTAGATGTTTGACTTTCCCTTCTGCCACTAGCCAAAGAAAAGTCCCACTCTAAAGGGGCTCATTTGATTAGGCTAGGGCTTTCAAATAACCTCCCTTTCTTTGAGAGTCAACTGTCCCATACTATCACCTGGCCAAGCAAGCAAAACACATCTCTTGGGATTTTGTGGAGGAGGGGCAGGAAATCTTGAAGAGCATCTTAAAATTCTGCCTGCCACACATTGCCACTGAACTGATGAGCCTCAAGTGGAAGGGAGATCCCTGTGGTATAAGAAAGGAGAAGAAGGTGGGGATATGTGTTGGTAAATTTATAAATCTGGCTTTGGAGGATTTTATTTGTCAAGTAAGTGTTAAGTTTGCTGAAAATGAATGGAAAGTATCCGTCTCAAAGTTTGAAGGCGAGTGAAACAGTTTTAAAACACTTGCTAGACGCAATGTGGGAGAGAGTTTAACAGAGAAGAATGAAAGGCCTGTTGCTGGACAGTACAGAGTCCAGCAGGAGACAGGCTTTGCCTCCGAAGAGCATCGGTGTTTTATACAAGGCGGGGCAGTCACGGACCGGCAGTCACCGGACGGAAATGGGGACAGGAGGAAGACGCAGGCCCTGCTTCCGAGGTCTACCCAGGGGTCAGTCTCCTCCAAAGCGAGCCAGGTTACGCCAGGCTCAGCTCGGCACCTGGAGGAGAGATGTGCCAAACTTTTCTTTCTTTTTTACCGTGAAATGAATATGAACTAAAGAAGATCACATATCTTCTGAGCTGCAGGATTTTAAATAGATGGATGATACCACTGAATTAATTTCTTTCAGGGATTTTTATAAGCCACAGGAAGACAGTTTTATCATCTTCCATGGGCTATAAGGCAAATACTGTAGTTACCTTGCTAATAGTGAAGACTCTCTTGAAAGATTCTTGATAATGATACTCAAACAATATAACATGAGGGACAGTTATATTATCTCCTCTCACATTTTATTACAGATAAGAGATTGTGAAGTATGAGACTAACAAAACAATGGGTGACATCTCATTTTTCACACACCTCACAGGGACAACAGCTTTGAGGGGATGTTCTTCGTCCTTCACACTTTTTACCCTGGTGCACACAGCACCACGGAAAAGTGAGAGGGAAAGCTCTACGTCCTGCCCACGTCCCCACCTTGCTATCAGAGACTCTGCACATTGATGGGATGCTGTTTCAGTTTGGGTTTAGGTTGATGTTCTGCTTTTTCTCACTGAGTAATAGTTTTAGAAAATGCTAAACAGATTCTCATTATATAAATGTGTTAATAAATGTAATCTAAAAACCCCATGTTTGAGTTTAAGTAAAAAAAACAAAAAATAGGTGAATTTAAAGCACAAAGGTTTATAGTGGTTTTGTACACAATGATCTCCTTATCTCTGGATGATGTAGTGACCCAGTGAAACTGGCAGGTGAGACACCTAGCTGGCAAGGGTCCTGAAAACTTGGTGGCAAGGGTGCAGCTTTGGGCTGTATTTCTGGCAAGAAGATTCTGAAAGGCCATGGATTGGAAATCTTATGAAGAGAGAGAGAGAAAAATAGAAACTAGCAATTTATTTAGATCTTACTACTTGTCAGACACTTTTCTGAACCCTTGCATACATTGTCTTTAAATTGCTACAAATACCCTTAAGGTATTGTTTGACATCATTATGTAAGTTTTATAAATAAGAAAATTAGAGCTTAGAGAAAATTAAGGAACTTGGTTAAGGTCAATTAGTTACTAATATTCAGGCTTTGTGTTCAAATCCAGACCTCTAACTTTTAAATATCTATTCTCTCTCTCTCTCTGTCTCTGTCTGTCTGTCTCTCTCAGTCTCTCTCCCTCTCTCTATATATATACACATATGCATAATTTAATATATAATGATATATATATATCATTTAATTTGTTATTGTTGTTTAGATAATTAAAATTTACCAAAGTAACATATGGTGAAAGAAGAAACTTCATAAAATGTGCATCCATGATAAAGCACAATTTTCCAATAGCATTTAGCTTTTACTTCCATTCAAATATTTGGTACATTTTGCTTTTTGTAATATACTTGGTTGCTCTTAGGTTTTGATTGATACATGAGATAGTAATACTTAATTGTTTTCATGTTCTCACTATCCATCCATTGGGGGCTGCCTGTTTTTCACACATCTGCATGTCTCCAACACTCAGCAAATTGTTTTATACACAGAAGATACTCAAGTTATTTTCTGTGGAAAATAATTAAAATTATATAAGCCAGACAATATATGAAAGTATCTCATAAGTATCACCACTGCTGTAGAGATGGATAGTCTTGGGTATGGGATTTAGAATACCTAAAAATATTTGATTTGAAATATTCAATTTAACATGTAGATTAAAAAGGTAATTGTGAGAGTATAGAAAAACTTGTGACATTTTATTCTACCCTCAAGATATAATCCTTTGTATTCCCTTTACACATTTTTTTATTCTAACCTCTTCTGCTTTTTAATTCAACTCTTTTGCAAAGGAAATCATTTGTAATTCATATTTAAAGAGAAAAGACATAGACTTTCAATCCATGTGATTCAAGTCAGAAAACGTTTTATGATTATCTGCATCTGGGCCAGGACACTGTCTTCTCAGAAGCATTGGTCAATGAATCATGCTTCAGTTGCATGCTAATCTGCATGATGATAAGGTTATGCCTTCTCTGAAGATGAATGGGTCTTTCAAATGGTAGCTCTGCATTTAGGAGTTTTCTGAGACTAAAATTCCACAAAAAACTATTTTGCTAACGATGGACCATTTCACTCATTCTTTTTTTGTGATGAATCATGTATCCATAAATGTAAAACATAGCATAAAGTTACATATCTATTTTTCTCTCAAATGTCTGCACTGGAACATTTTAAAGTCCCTTGTGGCTTTTGTAGATATTTTGGATATTTCGGATTGTGCTTCAGGACTTCTATTATAAGGCATTACATGTTTACTGCAACAAAAATTGTATAAAAAATGGTCAATTGTTTCTTTACAAAACTAATTTTTTAATACCACAGTGATAATAACTGAAAAAACAAGAGCTTGAGACCAAGAGATAGACTTTCAGCTTTATTTGGGAATTATATGCTTATTTGTTTTGGCAGGTTTATATTTTCATTTTCTGAAAAATTGTTAGGGGTATAAAGATATCGGGTACAAGAGGCAAGCCTACCCAATTAAATAATACTTTTATTAATGTTTCCCTCCTTCGTATTTTGTACTGTTTTCCTGTAAGTTTTATTAAGGTATAAATTATATACGATAAAATTGAGCAATTTGGAACATGCAATTTAATAAGTGTAAACAAATGTAAACAGTTGAATAATCACCAATGCAATAATGAGTCAGAATAATTTCTTCATCCCGAAAAGTTTACCAGGGTTTCTTTGCAGTCAGTCCTCTCCCGACATCCCCAAATTAGTGGCCATTGGCAACCACTGAACTGTTTTCTATGACCATTGCTTTGCCTTTTCCAGAAGGTAACATCAGTGAATCATAAAGTATATACTCTTATTCTTCCTATTATTCTTCATGTTGTTGCATATATCAATAGTGTGCACCTATTTATTGCCAAGCAGGATTCTATTACATGGATATACCACAATTTTCTTATCTATTTAGCAGTTGATGGACACTTAGGTCGTTTTATGATTTGGGTACTATAAATAAAGCTGTTACAATTATTTGAATACATGCTTATGTACACATATATTTTTATTTAACTTGGATAAATACCTAGGAGACAAATTACTGCACTGTGTGATAAATATGTTTGACTTCATAAGAAACTGCAAAATTGTTGCTTCACACATTGACTAATGTCTGGCATTATTAGTCTTTTGAATTTTAGCCATTCTAGTGCTATGCAGTACCATCTCATTGCAGTTTATTTTGTACTGCTATAATGAATAATGAAGTTAAGTGAGCATCTTTTAATGTGATTATTTTGTCATCTGTACATTTGCTGTGGTGAGTTCCTATTCAAATCTTTTGCCCATTTCTGGGAACTATTTGTCTTCTTACACTATTTGTTTTAAAAGCATGAATGAAATCAACCTATGTGTCCATCAATGAGTGACTAGATACAGACAATGTGGTATATATAGAAAATGGAATACTACTCAGCCATCAAAAATAAAATAATGTATTTTTATTGCATCATGGATAGAATAGGAGGCTATTACCTTAAGCAAAACAAGTCAGACACAGAAAGACAAATACCACATGTTCTCACTTCAAGTGGGAGCTAAACAATGTGCACACATGGATATAGAGGGTAGAGTAGACAATTGAGTCAGAAATGAGTGACAGGGTGGTGTGGGGTAGAGGATGAGAGATTACATAATGGATACAATGAGTAAAAGCCCTGACTTCACCACTATGAAATCTATGCAAGCAACAAAATTATACTTGTACCCCATACATTTATACAAATGAAATAAATAAATAAATAAAACAATAAATAGAAGCATCCAGCATTTCCACAGACTTTTTTTTGTCATCTCTTTTCCAAAATATATTGTCTTTTCATTAGAGTTGGTTGGCTGCCATTATGTAAGATTTTATTAACCAGAATATGAAATATGCCATGTGGAGAGGCATGAACTCAAATATGCCTGTACTTTTTAATAACACGAGTAAATAAAATTTCTCCTTCTGTCCTTTTTCCTTGACTAGCTTTTGTCTTAGCTAATTTGAATGATATTTTAATCACATAGAATCACACAATGTTATAAAAAAAATTGGAGTGCTGTAAGTAATAGTTAACTATACGAAAGATAAGTCAGGATGGAGTAGAGGCATGGAAAAACTTCATCCCAGCTGGGAAACGGAAGTCTTTTTCACTTTGTAGCAAAGTTTTGGGTTTAATTACTGTTTCTTGTACTTAGGACTTAGAATGTAATATAAGGAGGCTTGAAATTTTGTAGAAAAAATGTTAGCATTTCAGAACAAATTCACTACTTCTTATAGTTTACCATAAATACTTGACAAAAAGGACAAATTTAAATCCCAGGTAGATTTAAATGAGAAAAGAAAGAGACACTGCCTAAGAGAGGATGTTTTTGCCCATAATCTACAGTCCAAAAAAATAAATAAATAAAGTGATGGTCTTCATAGAACTTAAGAGGTCAATTTATTTGTCCTAAACTGAAGTTATTATGAAACAGGGAGCAAAGTGGGAGATATTCTTGGGATGTAGAAGAAACCAAAGAACTTAAAGGAGAGATTCATTTTCTAAAATCTACCTTAATGTTCTGTCATCTACTCCCTACTTGAAAAGAAGGAAAAAAAAACAACAACCAAACAAAACCGTATTACACAGATCCATCCCCTGGGCAAAACCTCTGATTGAGAGGCAGTTAATATTTCATAATTAACATAGCACTTTGTGTTGTCGGCATAAACTACTGTGAAAGCAGTGCAACTGGGGGTTAGCTAGTTGGGCAGTGCATCAAGGACACTTCTGAGAAGTGAGGACACTTAAGTCTGGGAATGGATTCAAGGACCAGGCTTGGACCATACAGATTGGTGGATTTGTTTATGAGCCCACTGAGTGGATAAAATTCAGAACAGCCAAAAGTTTACTGATATTATTTTTTCCTAAAGTTAGACAAAGAAGGGCCTATAGTTGTTTAGCGCTTAAGGCAACCTCAGAATTCCAAATCCACATCTTCAAAAAGTGGAATGCAGAGCCCCAAGAAGGGGGATCTTCCTTAATGCCTTTCTCATTTGTAGCTGTGACAATAGAAAGAAAATGTGTTCCTGAAGTTTGGCATGAAAAGCTTTTAAATTAGTTTATCAAAGGAATCACTCTGTCCAGGACAGGAATCCTTACCGTTGACTAGTGGAATATGTCATATTTTGATTCCCCTTTGTTTTTAAATGTGAAATTTTAAAATTTGTATTATTCTTTTTAATACTTTCATCACTATATTTTGGTTATTGCTACCCCTATTTTGGATATTAGATAACTCTATAGGTTCTGTATTCATGAGGAGACATTTTGGAGTTGTCAACTAGAAGGGGTCATTATTTGATGATCCTGAACATAAAAATGAAAGCTGTAAGAAAAAAAAAGTAATTTCCTTTGATAGTGGGGATTATGGCTTTGATTTTACCAGGAATAGTTGGTTTATTTGAAGGAAAGGTTTAAGAAAATCACATCTGATAAAAGTGTGCATAGCTATTAGGTGGTCAGTGAGTGAACTGCTGTTTCTGATTTTCAAACCAACTTTTCTCCTAATAGCAGAACCATCTCTTCTGTGAGAAAATCATTTTATGTGCGTTTGGCAGGGCTGTGTCTATACTCCTGCAACAGTGTCCATATGACCCAGGGCTGGCCAGTAAGAGTGACAGCTCACACCTCATTGACTGTTGAGCTTGTTGTAAAAAGGGTGAGTGACTGAAGTTAGGTAGGTAGAACTCCTCCTTGGTAATTTTCCACCAGAACCCATTGAGATGTCTTTTACTACTGGGATCCACATGCTGATAGAATGTAAGTCTTGACTGTTGGAAGACACAAGGAAAGGGCAATTAAAAAGAACAGAGACTGGGTGTGGTGGCTCATGCCTGTAATCCCAGGTCTTTGGGACGCTGAGACAGGTAGATCCTTGAGGTCAGGAGTTTGAGACCAGCTTGGCCAACATGGTACAACCCTGTCTCTACTAAAAATACAAAAATTAGCCAGGCGTGGTGGCCAGTGGCCGTAATCCCAGCTATTCAGGAGGCTGAGGCAGGAGAATTGCTTGAACCTGGAAGACGGAGGTTGCAGTGAGCCAGTATTACACCACTGCACTCCAGCCTGCTGGGTGACACTGTGAGACTCCATCTAAAAAAAAAAAAAAAAAAAAAGAACAGAGAGAAAACTATTGACCTAGATTCTCTCAGGCTTGGAGCAAGATATGGCCCTTTTCTGTACGTGAGGCCATTTGGTGGTGGAGGGGAACCTCTAGCTTATCAAGGGAATCACTCTTGATGAGTGATTTGGAATTATTTGGTATCATTAATTGTAAATAATTCACTTGGAATTATTTAGATGTCCTAACTAATAAAGTGAGGAAGGAGGTGGGATAAAAACTAATGGCCAAGAAGTTAAGCTGAAAAGTAGGATTCAACGTTAGCAAGTGACCTGTGTTTGCTGAAACAATAGGGAAAGGAAATATTAAGCAGAAATTGTGTTGGGTGCAGTGAATTCCTGCAGATCATTTTGTAAAGGTTCAGCATTTCTGCAGCAGGAGTAAGGAGAAAACACAGAAAAGAGAAGGAATAATCTAAAAAGGAAAACATTTCCTGTAAGAGGGCCAGAGGCAAAACGAGTCCAAGTTTGGAAAAATCATACGTGAGTTTTGCCTACTTAGGTTGAACTTAAACCAGAGATTGCCTTTACAAAGGTAATGTATTAGTATTATCATTAATCTAAGAAAACTGCCTGAAGCATTTTTGCAAAAATCTCTTACATAGGTGAAGTCAGATAAGGTCAGTGCTTTGTTCAGACTTACATCTGATACATCTTTCCCTCTGAGCTACTGTGTATAATATTCACCTTAAGATCAAACCACTATCAGTAACAAGTTCCCTCATATCAAACTGGTTTCTTGAGGCATATGTTTAACTGCCCTGAAAAAAATATTAAACGGCTTTTTCCCACAAATCAGGACAGAATAGCTTGAGTATTATACCCATCCTTGAGGAGAGGGGAATTGGATAGGAAGAAGCACAAGCATTCTAATTCAAAGATACAATAAACTCTCTGGGAGGAGATAGATGTTCAGGGTATATATACCTTTTCTAAACAATGGAAAAAGTCATGAGGCAGGTTGACATTATCCAGCAATATGACAATGAGCGACATATGTTATCATAGCAGAATCCTTATTGAAAGGCCCACCAGGCTGAGCGTGGTGCCTCATGCCGCTAATCCCAGCAGTTTGGAAGGCTGATGTGGATATATCACTTGAGGTCAGGAGTTTGAGATAGGCCTGGATAACATGGTGAAATCCTGTCTCTACTAAAGATAGAAATATTAGCCAGGCATGGTAGTGCACACCTGTAGTCCCTGCTAGTCGGGAGGCTGGGGCAAGAGAATCACTAGAACCAGGAGTGGGAGGTTGCAGTGAGCTGAGATCATGCCACTGAACTCCAGGCTGGGCAACAGAGTGAGACTCCATCTCCAAAAAGGAAAAAGAAAGAGAAAAGGAAGGGCAAGCAGTCATGGGCAAATGGGCACATAGGCATTGGGATGGAGAGTACGATGGTAAGGGTAAGCTGCAAAGACAGACAACTGTAATGGTATCAGGAAGAGAGAATATGAAATACTAGAAATACTAGAACTAGGATTTAGAATTTTGGTCTCCATTGGGCTTGCAAAGGAAGTTCAGAGTTGGGGTCTTAGTAGAAATGAGGTGCAGAGTAGATTATGAATGTGAAAAAACTTGGACTAGAAGAAATATGATGGAATAGAGAACTAGATTATTAAGACAATTGTACAAGGCAAAACAAGGACAAAGAAACAAAATTACGTTGGTCACTTCAATATAGAGATAAATAAAGATCAGAAACATAAATGATTTAAATTCTCAAACTGATAAATAACATTAACAAAATGTAGCTAATATCTATCAGTTATCTGACAAATGTCTTGGACCATGTTGTTATATATAATGTTTAATTTTCAAAATAGTCCTATGAGATACAAATTGTTATTCCCCTTTCACAGATGATAAAATTGAAGCTCAGAGTAAAATAACTTCAAATATCACAAAGCCTAGGAAAAGACAGAGGTACAATTTCTGACCATCAGAGATTTAAATTTTAGGTAGCAGAATCTATTCTACCTAACTTAAACAGGAACATATTTAACATAAGTCATTACATAGCTCATAGAATCCTTGAAAGGAAAGGCTCCTTGCCTGCAGGCCAAGTTTAGATAGTTTCCAAAACCGTACCACAGAATTGGACTCACAAGATAAATGGAAACTCCCTTAAACCTTGTTACATTTTGTACCTTTGGCACCTCACTGTCCTTATCCTAGCCTGGGACCTGAGTCATCTGTCCTCATGCTAGCTGCAAGAGAGGCTGGGGAACGTTGATTTTTCCTTTTATTTTCTTTGTCTTGAAAAGTTAAGAAGATGATTGCAGAAAATGCCAAATTATGAAGGAGGCATTTAACAGTTTTCTGTGACAATTTCTTCTCTTAGTACAGGAGTGATCGGCTTTTCTGAAACCTCTCAGCTCTGTATTTATGTACTCTCTCTAATCTTTTTTTCTTGCCTGCAATGCTGGTCTCTTTCTTATAACTTTCTAAAAACAGATAGTAGCAGCTAACACACACTAATGTTGTGACTCTTTCCAACTATTTATCCTAGAACTATAGGCTTGGTTGCAGCTTGATATGCCTTTTAAGGCACCACAGATCATAGTTTCATCAAATATTTTACCCTGGAAAAATACAGGCTTACAGCTTTCCAGTTTGCAGTTGTCTGCTTGCTGCCTGCAGCATGCTGCAAGAACAGTAAAACAAGGTTAAATACTTAAAGTTTGTGTTAAAACAGCACCCAATTCAGGTTACTAATTTCTGTGCCATGATTGAACAAAATATGGTTCTAACCAAAAGAAATTCATTTTTTTTTTTTACTCTCTAGGGTGGATAGTTTCAATTGACAGCAAGTCTTCTTCTAGAGTTTTGTGAACTCAGGCAAAGAGAAGCCATTCTGTTCATGCAGCTTCAAAATTTTGCTCTGTTATTATACCAGTCTAGAAGAAGTCAAAGAGGACATAGAGCCAGTTTCATGGGGGATTCCATGGGCCAGGGCTCTATGTAGTCAACATACTTTTTAGGGGGTCTATAGAGGAATTCTCTAAATGGATTGATCCTTTTATCTGGGTATCGTTTAGTGTTCTCACTAGGCAGAAGAAATGATTTGACTGATAAGTAGATGAATATTTTTATGCCATTAGGAATCCTATGTTGACTGAATGTTTTGGAGCTCTAGGACAAGTTTGTTACTATGTTCACTTACTGTTTGGCTCTATATTTCTGGAAAATAAGAACTGGAAGACAGTGACATTTCATAGGAACTGCTGAAAACAGTAATCATTAAATGCTTATAAATGCCTAGCAAACAAAATATATAACAAGCAATCAATCTACCTGCTCTCCTGGTAATTAATTTTTAAATGAAGGATTTTTCTATGCAACTTTCTACAGAAAAAATCTGTGATTCCCACAAAAATATATTCTGTTTCATACATTCTTGACTTATATGTCTCCCAAACACTCTCTGAGAAATTCAAATCCCACATGCAAAGACTTCTATCTGATTTGCAGGCCTCTCAACCTTTCTTGTAAAACACTGCCTGTTCTCAATCAATATTCTTTTGTACCAGCAAATGTACTGACTGCAGAATGAAGAAATGTGTTTATAGCTACTGTGTCAAGAGAAATGACAGAGAGTTAATCTTAAATAATGTACACTAAAATAGTTACCTTTAATTTCGTTGAGTATACAGATCTAGTGCTGCTAGAAATCAGAATAACTGATTTTAGAACTTAACATGATTAAAATTTAAGTACTCCAATTAGAAGTTCTCCATAGTCACAAAGAAAAAAATGACACAAATTGCATTAGTCCCCCAATTATATTAATTTTGCAATATGATATTTTCTCCATTGTTTTTCATACCAACATCCACAGTTTACTCATCCGTTTGTATAGCTTGCTCTATTGAAAAGTATGTCACAACCTAAAGAATCTGGTAGTTCACACCCTGACACATTTAGCCTTTGCTAAGATAGGAGTTGTTGAATGTTAATTTCAAATTATGACTTTACTGTTTCCATTTAGCCAGAATGAAAACAAAATCAAGACAATGACCTTTTTTTGTCTTCACTCTCAAGAAAAATTTACTAATGAAACACAGCATGAGACTATGTAGTAGAACAATATCCAATGGTTGTTAATGGCTATTAATTGTTGAATAAAAGATTCCACTTTTTTACACATTGTTAGAATAATAAATAATAGCTAATATATTTCCATATATCTTTCAAACGATTAAAAGTAACAGACTTACCCCAAATTTGATGAATGACACAGAAAAAAAATAACTGTGATATAATGGCCACCAAAAAAATGTTCACATCCAAATTCCTAACACTTGTGAGTATATTACCATAAGTGACAAAAGGTCTTTGCACATATGATTAAATTAAGGATTTGGGGATGATGAAAATATTCGGAATTATTTTGGTGGGCCCAAATATATACTCAAAAAGAGGAAGGCAGGAGGGTCAGGATCAGGGAAGATATTATGAGGAAGAGGTCAGAAAGAAAGGTTTGCAGCTGCTATGATACTGACTTTAGGGATGCAGGAAGAAATCTGGAGGCAGGAAACATGAGTAGCCTCAAAAGCTGAAAAAGGCTGGGAAATGATCTCTCCCTTAGAATCTCCAAAAGGAATTCAGTCCTTCTGATACCTTGATATTAGGACCCCTGACCTCCAGAAATGTAAGATAATAAACTTGTGTTGTTTTAACCCAGTAAGTTGTGCTAACTTGTAACAGAACCAAGAGAACATTAATACATTCACTCTATGACTCTATTACTTTTTCAGTTTTGACATTTTGCAACATATTAATTGAAATTAAATTGTGTAATCAGGTTAACACTTCATTTGGATTTGGCATACATAGATTTGAGGTATATAGGCACTGAAGCTTATTCAGTTATTCAGATATTAAAAGTATCTGAAACTGGTAAGAGAAAACAAGTACACATCTTTTTTCTGTCTCTTTCTCCCTCTAAGCAATGTAGAATAATGAATAATGAAGAAAATAATATGGAAATTATTAAATTGGCTTGTAAAACATTGGCAGTAATAAGACATTCTAGTAAATATATCAAATGAAAATAGCAAATAAATATTTGGTGTTCATAAAATCATGAGCTGTACCAATATTCCTGGAAAATACTAAACATTAAACTTATATATCTAAACAAGTTCAGTTGGATGCCATACTATCCCTAGCAATCCACAGATTCAGTGCCATTCCTATCAAAATCCCAATAATTTTTCTTTCAGAAACAGAAAAATCATCCTAAAATTTAGATGGAATCTCAAAGGACACTAAATAGCCAAAACAATCTTGAAAAGAAAGAACAAAATTAGTTCCCTCACACCACCTGATTTCAAAATATACTACAAAGCAACAGGAATCCTTACAACGTGGCACTGGCATAAACAGAGATATATAGACCACTGGAATAGAATAGAAAGTTTGTAAGCAAGCCCTTGAGAATACGGCGGAATGATTTTTCACAAGGATGCCAATACTACATACAGGAAGGTCTCTAACAAGGATGCCAATACTACATACAGGAAGGTCTCTAACAACGATGCCAATACTACACACAGGAAAGTCTCTAGAGCAAATGGTGATGAGAAACTGGATATCCATTTACAAAAGAATTAAGTTGGACACTTACCTTATACTATATACAAAAATTAACAAACTGGTCAACAGATATAAACCAAATATCTAAAACTATAAAACTTCTAGAATAAAAAAGAAGAGAAAGCCTTTCAGACATTGTTTTTGGCACTGATTTCTTGAATGTAACGTCGAAGCAAAGACAACAAACTCAAAAATAGACAAATGAGACTCCATCTAACTTAAATCTTTCTGAGCATCAAAATAGGCAATCAACAACATGAAAAGGCAATATAAAAAAGGGAAGAAATATTTGGAAAACACATGACATATAAGGGGTTACCACCCAAAATGTATAAAGAACTTCTAAACTCAGCAATAAGAAAATAAACAACCTGATTGAAAAAACTGGCAGAGGACCTGAATAGACATCTCTTCAAGGAAGACATTCAAATAGCCAACAAGCACTTGAAAAGACGCTTGACACCACTAATCCTTAGGAAAATGCAAATCAAAACCACGGTGACTGCCAGGCGTCACGGCTTGTGCCTGTAATCCTAGCAATTTGGGAGGCCAAGGCCAACAGATCGTGAGGTCAAGCGATCGAGACCATCCCGGCCAACATAATGAAACCCCATCTCTACTAAAATACAAAAATTAGCCAGGTGTGGTGACGTGTGCCTTTAGTCCCAACTACTAAGGGGGCTGAGGCAAGAAAATCGCTTGAACCCGAGAGGCGAAGGTTGCAGTGAGCCAAGATCGAGCCACTGCACTCCAGCCTGGTGACAGAATGAGACTCCATCGAAAACAAAATGAAACGAAACAAAATAACACAGTGACATATTATCTCATACCCATTAGGATGGCTACTATTTTAACAAAGAAAAGAGAATAACCAGTCTTAGAATGTGGAGAAACTGAAACCCTTGTATACTTTTATTAGGAATGTAAAATGGTGCAGTCACTATGGAAAATTGTATGAGCATTCCTTACAAATACTAAAACAATTACCATATGATCCAGCAATCCCACTTGCAGTTATACATCCAAAATCATTCAAAGCATGATCTTAAAGAAATATCTGCACACCTTGTTCACTGAAGCATTATTCACATTGCCAAGAGGTGTAAGGAACCCAAATGTCTACTGACAGTTGAATGGATAAAGAAAACGTGGCATATACATGCAGTGAGATATTATGCAGCATTCAAAAAGAAGAAAAACCTGTCACATGCTACAACATGGATGATCTTCAAGGACAATTATGCTGAAAAAAATAAGCCAATCACAAAAGAACAAATATTCTATACTTTGAAGTATCTAAAGTAATGAAAATTATACAAACGGAAAAGTAGAAAGTGATTGTCAATGATTAGGAGAGTGGGAGGGGACATTAGAATTTAATGGGCATAGATTTTCAGATTTACATGATGAAAAATTTAGAGATCTGCTGCATAACAAAGTGGATATACTTATATAACTGAGCTGTACATTCAAAACAATTAGATGACAAATTTAATGTTATATATTTTTTACCACAATGCAAATAACAACTCTGTTTCAGTTTGAATTAATTTGAGGTTTATAGAAGTTACAAAGATAATACAGAGAATTCTCACCCTAATGGTATCATTTTACCTACAAATAATAAAAATGAATAAATTAACATTGGTATTATATGAAGTAAACTACAGGCTTTATTCAGATTTCAGTAGTTTTTCCACTAATGTCTTTTTCTGTTCAGGATCCAGTCAGGAAGACAACATTGTATTTCTTCATCAAGTTTCCTTCGTCTCCTCTGATCTAGACAGTTTTTAGTATTTCCCTGGTTTTCATGACCTGGATACTTTTGAAGAGTTCTACACAGGTATTTTATAGACTACCAATTTGAGTTTGTTGTATTTTTTTCTTGTGATTAGATTGGGGTTATGAATTTTGTAAAGAACCCCACAGAGGTGAAGGGCCTTTCTCACTGCATTACATCAAGAGGTACATGCTATCAATAAGATTATTACTGTTTCTGTTAACCTTGGTCACTTGGTAAGGTGGCATCTGTCAGCTTTTTGCTTAGAGTAATTTTCCTTTTCCATACTCTGTTAGAAATGAGCCACTAAATCCAGTGTACAATCCAGGCATAGGGAAGTAAGTGTCACCTATAGTAGAAAGCAGTCTCAAAGAATTTGTAAAAATATGCTAGAAGCATCACATGATTAATAAATATTTTTCTGCAAGAAAGATTTCATCTTTTTCATTTACACATTTATTTAAATATTTATTAGTCTATAGATTTGTGGATATTTATTTTATTATTTGTGTTATAAACCAAAATAATCATTTATTTTATTGCTTGTTAACCTCATATTTTAAAACATGCAAATACTGCAGAACAGAAATACAAGTGACTTAAAAATCATTTTTATAAAATATTTGAAATAATTGAAAAGTTTTACAAACACATGGACATGCAGAAGGGAACAACGCACACTGAGGCCTTTAGGAGTGTGGAAGGTGGAGGAAGGAGAGCATCAGGAAAAAGAACTAATGGGTCCTAGGCTTAATACCTTGTGATGAAATCATCTGTATAACAAATACCAATGACACACATTTACCTACATTACCAACCTGCACTTGTACCCCTGAACATAAAAATTTTTTAAGAAAAGGAAATAAAAACTTTAATAAAGACTTTTCACATTTAATGTATATTCGAGTCATCTGAGGAGCTAGAAAAAAGCTGATTCTTGGCTCTCTCTATTATGATTTAGAAAATCTGTGGTGGGACATAAATTTGGCATTTTAACAAATATACCTTATGATTTTGATAATGCACATGAAAAAGTTTGAGATGTATTGCTTGAAGTAAACATCAATATCACTCACCATTGTTTAGTATGTGGGAAATACAGTACTTGAACTTCTTTTTTTTGTTATTTGTGAATAAATTGATTTGTAGAAACCTGATTGGAGAACCTTAAGGAAAAAGTTGGAAAATGCTCATGTATTAAGTAGAAGTTTCAGAATGCCATGGTTCAATATTATATACACTATTTATCATTAATGATGCAAGTAAAAGTATAAATATTGTCTATTAAATTTGAAAATGATATAACATTAAAGTGTTCTAACAGCATCAGTTCAGTAAGTATAACTAAACAAAAAAGAAGGTTCACAATAAGTAGCTGAGATGAGGATAATTTTTATCTTTTCAAATACTTCACTGATTATCAACCATTTTATAGATTTCTTTGTAGCACTTGGTAGGTATAACTAAGGGATGGTTGCAAGGGGCAGTCATATGAGAAAAAAATGTATACTAATTATCTGTTCACTGTGTTTAATGAGAACATATTAAAAGAAGCATGTAGCTTAATAGTGTTTTATTTTCCTACTGCTATAATCTTTCCAAAAAAGTCACATGAGCCTTTTTTGTTCTTATATATGAAATCAAATGTCCTTAGCCAGAAAAGACAAATGACAGTGGCTCTTCTACATTTCTCAGTTATGTGGACAGAAGCTAACTACTTGATAGAAGAAAAATGCTGAAATGACAAAAATCTATAACTCCCATCTGATGTAGTTATTAATAGGGCAGATTTTCATAAGGTCTCAGAAGGCAGAATATTTCATGTGTCTATGCAAATTTCAATTAGGTGCTAATAATGTATCTTAAGCTATGCAAAGGCCTGAAATAAAAACTACCTGCATTTCACAGTAAAATCAGATTCATCCTATCCTAGAAACTAACAGTTGAAAGAAGAGTTCTTAAAAAATAGGTCCAGAAAAATAACGCATCTTGATCTTGTATCTACAGTATAAGCATAAATCTTTCGCATTTTAATAGCCCAGGTGAACTTAAACCACAAATGCTGGGGCCTCGGGGTGAAGGTGGAGTAGTGTCTTCTTAGTCATAAGTGCATTGAGAAGTATGGGAATAAAAACATGGAGCTACATTCTCAGCAGTGGCATGAGGGATAAAAGCAAGTCCTGTAGCTTCAAGGTGACCTGGTTGAAGGAGTTGTTAGCATGCAAAAAATGTAATTAAGGGGCAAGTATTTATGTCAGGGAGAGCTTCTCATTAAATGCCTCCCAGCAATAAATGCACTTACCATGTTTTCAGTTGTCTTTGACATATTTTCTTAAAAAAGAATTATAAAATTACTTATTGACTCCACTTTGGTTTAGCATGGGAGGCTATTCCAACAATGAGCTTAGGATAAGAATGTAAAAACCATAGCACCTTAAGAGTTCCAAGGGCATAGTAAAGAAAATTATACGGTAAGAGCACATTTACTCATTACCAGAACTAAGGCATATAAGAATGTGTTTTCTTCTAGCTGAAAGTGTGTCGCAACTGATTTAGAAATATATAATAGGTATGTGAATATATAGCCATCCTTGGAGTTTTACAAACTACTACTGCATTTATTCTATTACATATGAGTTTTCATCATAATATGACCATATAAAAGCCACACACATATAGTATTACTAAAATCTAAAACAACGTGACTGTGAAATTACTTTCAGGGCTATAGTTTCATTTAAAGGTAATTATGTGTGAAACTCATGCCATTTTAGTAGTTTTGTGCTCTGAATATTATACATATTCATATCAGCCTTTCAAAATAATTTGCTAATCAAAAATGAAATGTTTTTATGCAAGAATGGGGCATCATATCAATTCAAAATCAAGGTGGATACTATAGGACTGCAGAATGAGAGTCGAGGCACCGGCTTTTGAAGAAACTACCTGCCCTTTGTTTTTTGCTTTTTTTTTTTTGAGACAAAGTTTTACTCTTGTCTTTCAGGCTGGAGTGCAATGGTGTGTTCTTAGCTCACTGCAACCTCTATCTCCTGGGTTCAAGTGATTCGCCTGCCTCAGCCTCCCCAGTAGCTGGGACTACAGGTGCCCGCCACCCTGCTGAGCTAATTTTTGTATTTTTAGGAGAGACAGAGTTTTGCTGTGAAGACCAGGCTGGTGTTGAACTCTGGACATCAAGTGATCCGCCCGCCTTGGCCTCCCAAAGTGCTGGAATTACTGGCATAATCCACTGTGACCGGCTCACCCTTTGTTTATAAAATCAAACATATTCATGCAGGCATTTCTCCCTCCCTCCCTTGAGCTTACATAACTTTCCAACTTAATATTGCACCTTCAATTTGTTTCCTTCCCCTGATTTCTTCTAATTACCTATGAACAAATTAGGTTTCATGTCCAACAAAGACTCTTCATTGTACCCTGCTCATTTCTCTCTCTCATCATTTCTAAACTTCGGGTAAGCATTCCATGTATTTTGCTCACATAGCCTGCTAGTCCATAATAGGTTCCTAGCCACCTTTTGCCCTTATTAACATTACTAGAATTGTCTTTCCTTCAAGTGCCAAGATCCCTCAAACTGCCCAAACAATAACTGTTTCTGAGACCTTTTCTTGCTGGACTCAAGAGGGAAAAAGAAATAGATCTGGTGCTTAAGCCATAATGTCACCATTTTTATAATATTAAAATACTTCCTTTCACTTGCTGCTTCATAAATGTATTAATGAACATAATTTTTACTTTTTCATTCCTGCAATTGCCACCAAAGCCTTTAGATTAACAACATATTGTCATGACATTACAATTTAAATGTCTCATAAAGCCTATCACAAAGGAAATTTCTCTTTACATTTATTTCAGAGTCTTTTGAGAGAAAATCACAATAGCAAAATATAAAGGAAATAAGAGCTACTTTTTAAAAAACAGACTAGGATTGAAGAATTGGTCATCTAAATTTTGTTTCAATGGATTATAAATATAATTCATGTTTGTTCTGTTGCTTTTTCTGAGTAACATATCTCACATAGGATCTATGCAGATATCTCCTTATGTTCAATAAATACTTGCTGATCTTCATAATTCAATATTTGCAATTCATATTTAATATTCTATATCTGTAAATTTGAATTATATATATACAATTCTTTTATAGTGCCATAACTAAATCTCCATCATATGTACAGCTAAATCCTAACTACTTAATTGGTATCATCTTCTGAAGCACATGGTATGCAATTAAAACATTTGAATAACTATTTTAACTGAAGAGTAAAACGTAATCAGTCAATCCTGATTTAGATGTAATTTTCTATATATGGAAATTAGAATTAAACATTAAGAACCACAGCACTTAAAAACTACATATTGCAATGTACTTACCGGTTTTGCACAAGGTGGTTGTCAGTTTTAAGGGAAAGTTAGACTAGGAAGCCAGAGAAGAAATAAAACCTGTTGGAGGAAGTGTGAAGCAGTGAAAAAGCAGCGGCCTGGGAACCAGGCGCACCAAGCTCCGAACAGACCCTGGCTCTATTGCTTTGTAACCTTTGGACCTTAAGCACAGAAAAGTACTGAAATTTCTGTCTCCTCTCTAAAGTGAATCCTCTTTTCCAGAGTCCTTGGAGAACTGAATGCAGTGGTAGATATAAACAACTTAACTCAGTGTCTGACATACAGCAGATGTTAAATAACTTTCAGTTTCTCTCTTTATATATACCCAACCAATTATTTTTCAAGTTAAAATGGAATAAAAAAAAATGTTATTCCTAAATGAAAAGTAGAAATAAACAGGCAAAAATGTCATCTCACTCTAGAGATGCAAGTTGCCATGGTAATGCAAATATCATCCTACTATTCTCTCTAGTTAGGTAGTAACAGGAATAT
The DNA here is from genome assembly GCA_004027715.1 of Plecturocebus donacophilus. NCBI lineage: Eukaryota > Metazoa > Chordata > Mammalia > Primates > Pitheciidae > Plecturocebus > Plecturocebus donacophilus. The sequence continues at coordinate 44,485 of PVKP010011047.1, forward strand.
ATTTTACCTACTGAAAACAGCATTTAGAAAAGTTTCGGCGTTACTAGCATTGGTGGATTTTTATAAAATCACTTGTTGGGAACTGGATCCAGCCCAAGGCCTATAATTCTCTTCTGCTGGAAAGAAAAGATAGGGCCTTAAAAGAAGGGTTTCTCAAAATTGTGAGAGATTTTCCTTACTGTTCCTTGAAACACTAATCAGGATATTTCCTGGCTTCAAAGATAAATTTCATTTTCATGATAGATTGAAAGAAGAGGGTAAAAAGTGTTTGGTCCATACTATTAAGTTCAATATTATATTTTCTTTCTAAGTAATTTTTGAAATAAATGTGTCACTTATGCAAACTGTTGAGAACTGTCTCTGTGAGGGAACTGCTAAAGGACAACCATCTGTACTACATTTTAATCACCAATAAACTTAGTAGTAGATGTGGAACAAAGAACTGTGATTCAGACTGACATCAGTGGATGAGATGTGTATTTCCTTCTCCAGTTTGAGGATTACTGAAAACATATATGTTCCCTACGTACTCTATATTTTCCTGTCAATATAATCCCTCTTAGCTGAATTCTCATTTTATTTTCTAAAATATTGCTATTTTCTGAAAGAACTACTTGAACAAGTATGTAATTTTCAACTGTGCCTTTTCATAATAAAAATCTGATGGTTTTGCAAAGTTCCTAACATTAAATAATACGTTTGTATCAGCAAATATAAAAGCATAACACAAACTTATTAAATAATAGGACAGTAAGTCTGTAAAAACTTACGAACAAATACACGAGCACACATATATGAGCATAGATAAGACCAGAAAGTGTGTAACAACATTCACAGTGGCTAAAATTGATGGTGAGGGTCACAGGGAACTTTCTTTATTTCTGCCTATTTCCTGCATTTTCCAAATTTTCTGCATTAAACATGTATTACATCTTATGTTAAAATGTATTTTATTGTTAAACAGTAAATAACTATTAGTACACATTCTATACATATACTTATAAAAACATTCTGGTTTTTACTTGCTGATTCTGCAGAGATGTGAGCCTCAGACTTATATCATATGAAGCTTCTAAAAGATTTCATTGTGAAATAGAACACACAAACATAAAATGTATATAAACATATTTTTGGATTAAAAATAATAAAACAAACATTTTTAAATCCCCCACCAAAATTGAGAAACAGAACATTCATTCAGTACTTAAGAGTAATGCCTCCCCATCTTGTTCTATTTCCAATCTGTCTTGACTATTCATTACCTAATACCTTCTGTATACATTTTAGATTCGGTTTAACATTTTTTTTGGTGGGGAGAGACTAAGAGCAGTTAGGAAGCACTGAAAACCACCATAGTCTTTGAGGCGCTTAGTTTGGAGAAGGTGGGAGGTGTTGAGAGGATGCCTTGATGGCCCTTTGGAGTGGACTGGGAGGTAGGGAAACACACAAAGTCCGTTTTCCCTTGCACGCAGGACTGCAAGGCCTGGGCTGGTACATTGCACTAAGGGTAACAAAGAGTTATTTAGAGGTTGGCTGTGTGCATTGACAATTTTTATCTCTAGAAAGACGAGCAGGAGAGTACCAGGAAAAGCATGGTAACAGGTTACTTTCTGTTTCTCAACCTTTTGACTGTAAAAAGAATACTTACCATGCCCTCCATGCTACAAACTTGCAGAACCTGAGGGTAGCCCTTTGTGTATAGCCTACTTTTGACACTCAACATATCAGGGGAAAGCATGCACACAGTCCCCCACTACCACAAATTATGCAGTTGAGTTTCCCACATTTGGGGAAATCTCAGGGGTCAGCACACCCAGAGGGCAACGGATAAGCCTCACCCTGGGAAAACCACCTTTGTGATCATGGTATCTCCCCTGCCAGATAAGTATAGATTCAGTTTAACATTTTCAAGGAAAATCTCTGTTGATTGGAATTGAACTGTACCTATAAATCAAATTTATAAAAAGTCAATTTGTGAAACTTACTTATCCTAACCAATCACATTTAGTCTTCTTTTAGTGTCTTTCAACACAAATTTGTAACATGCTGCATAGATGCTGCATATCATTGGTTGGATTAATTCCCAGACATCTTAAAGATATTTTCTAAATAATTTTTACTTTATGGAAATGTAATTTTGTTACAGTGTTCATACTTTTGTAACTTTATTTTTTTCTCTTGAACTGTCATTTCCTGGCAGAAATGTGTTAAGCATTTTCCATTATGATGGGGATTTATAAATTACTTCATGTACTAATGTGTAAGTTTCAAAGTTATTTAATGTACTGTTGATCTTTGAACCAATCTGACAGTGGAGGCACTGACCCCCCGCCATGCAGTTAAAACTTTATGTATAATTTTTGACTTCCCCAAAATTTAACAATAGCCTACTGTTGACTGGAAGCCTTACAAGTAATATAACAGTTGATTAACATATATTGTTCACATCATATGTTTTATATATGGTATCTTACAATATAGTAAGCTAGACAAAATAAAATGTTATCAAGAAAATCCCAAGCAAGAGGAAATACATTCACTATTCATTAAATGGAAGTGGATCATCATAAACGTCTTTAGCCTTTATCCTCATCTTCACATTGAGTAGGCGGAGGAAGAGGAGCAAGAAGAGGGCTTAGTTTTGCTGTCTCAACGTGGGGCAGAAGCAGAAGAAAATCTGCATTTAAGTGAACCCAGGAAGTTCCAACTTGTGTTGTTCAAGGGTCAATTGTATATGAATACATAAATATGTAATTATCATATACTTCTAGAAAACTAAAACTTATTTTTGAGACAGAGCCTTGCTCTGTCACCCAGGCTAGAGTGCAGTGACGCCATCACGGCTCACTGCAACCTCTGCCTCCCAGGTTCAAGCAATTCTCCTGCCTCAGCCTCCCGAGAAGTTGGGACTACAGGCATGCACCACCATGCCTGGATAATATTTGGTAGAGAATTGAAACTTTTATCAGGATGTAGTCAGGCTTTCTCTCTAGCAATTAATTTTTGGCGTAATGTCTAATTCATGTGTTATTATTATAGATACATCAGTTTGATTTGTTTTTCTTTTCAGGAACAGAGGAAGAATAAAGGAGTAGTTTTTTCTTTACATACTTAAAAAAGCACAACAATGTATTTATTTTTTCATTCAGTCTGGCATTTTTTCTCTTTTAATTGGTGAATGTAATGCATTCATATCAAGGATGATATTTTGGGCTTCACCACGTCATTTTTCTGTTCATAATTCTAGAAAATTGAAACTTTTTTATTTTTCAGATGGAGCCTCGGTCTGTCACCCAGGCTAGAGCACAGTGGCCCCTGTTCTAATGTTTTCTTTTCACTAGTTTGATAATTATATTCATTAGGCTTATTTTTAGTAATTACATAGCTTTTAACTTGCATGCTTAATAATATATGCAGTATATCAATATACTTACCTGGTCCTGAATTATATATGATCTAAGAGTGCTTTAGATCTGACTGCATCTTACAATTCTTATGCTAGCTTTGTTTAATATGTTGGATCTACATATTCTTGAACCCCAAAATAAGTATTGATATCATTATTATAATTTTATTAATTTCTTATATCCCAAACTTTCTACCTAAAATTAATTTTCAACAATCAGAGACATACCTTTTTTTATCAAAATGGTCTTTAGGTAATAAACTCTGGTAAATTTCGAGTCTTTTTTTTTTCCTCTTTCTCTTTATTTCATTTTATTCTTGAGCTTCATTTCACATTTGCTGAGTTATATGGGGTTTTTTTCTCCTGATATTTTGAATATATTTTTATATTCCTCTCAGGCTTCTGTTCTTGCTATCAAGAAGTTGGTAGTCCTTTCTAAGTGATCTGTCTTTTCTCTGTGCATACTTTTAAAGACTTTTCTGTCTTTGGTATTACGTACTCTCAATGTAATATAGGGTGTGTGTATGTGTGTGTGTCTGTGTGTGTGTCTGTGTGTGTGTGTGTGTGTGTGTGTGTGTGTGTGTGTGGTTATTCCATGTGAGATTTTTTGGGCTTCTTGATATGGAGTTGGTATTTTCAACAATTCTTGAAGTTGTCAAACATTATATCTTCAAGTATTGCTAGATTTCCTTTCTTTCTGTTATTTTCTTCTAGAACTCAAGGCAGATTGGTATATGTTAGACATGTTCATGTTATTCTTAGTTTTAATTAACAACTCTTTGATCATTTACTTTTATTTTTCTCTGTACTGCATTTTGGTTTTGATACTGCAATTCACTAACTTTTTGAGCTGCATTTAATCCATTGTCTATTTTTAAATTTTACTTATTATTTTTATTTATAGTGTTTAATTTGATTCTTTCCAAGTGTGCTGGTCTTTTAGAAAATCCATTCTTATTTATCCATAATTTATACTCTCTATTTTTGTAACATATTATTGTTATTCAGTATCCTATGCCTAATAATTTGAACATCTTAAGTATTTTTGAGTCTAAGTCTACTGTCTCTTTTCTCTTGTTTTCTGCTCACACTCACATTAGAGTTTGTGTATTTGTGTTTGTGTCTCTGTAATTTTCAACTCTAAGCTCATGTTTCTTAGAGCTTCAATTCAGAAGTCTTTAAAGGCCACTCTTAAAGGTACAGTCTTCAAGACAGGATATGTATCTGCACTTAGGGGGTGCTACAGACAGAATTGTGTCTTCCTGACATTCATACGTCAAAACCCTAATCCCCAGTGTGACTATATTTGGAGATAAGGCTTTAGGGAAATAATTAAGGTTAAACGAGACCATAAATATGGAAACCTAATCCAATAAAGTCAGTAGCCTTATAAAAAGAGAAAGAAAGAGAATGTCTCTCTCTCTTTTCTCTCCGGCATACAGAGGAAGAGCCATTTTGAGGATAAAGCAAGAAGACAACTGTCTAAAAGCCAGGAAGAGAACCTTTATCAGAAAACAACCGTGCCAGAATCCTGATTTTAGATTGTGTAGTCTTTAGAAAAGAAACAAAAATTATTTTTGTTTCAGCTACCCAACTGATGGTATTTTGTTATGGAAGTCTTAGCAGACTAAGACAGAGAGGGTTATCAACATAATGTCACTTTAAATTTGATTCTCATTTTGAAGGGTTTTTGCAGACCCAGGTTATATTTATAAGTTTTCAGGGCAAATTTATTATCTCTTATTCAGTGCCAAATTCTAATCAGGCAAATTCATTCCCAAGTCCCACTTACCCTCAAGATAGAGCACTCTGAGAAACAGAAGGAATTGCTGAGTAGCCTCTCCCATCATGAACGGAAAGAGAAAACAAAAGAGTTGACAAAATAGAAATGAAAATAAGAAAATACAGTGCAGTGGATGGAATATTCAGTGAAACAAAGAAAGACAGCGACAGCAAGGAGAGAGTTCTAAAAGAACATAACAAGGGAATGGAAAAAGGGCTATAAAAAGTAGTACCAAGAGTCGGCACATCCCTAAGAGCATAAGTAATGGGCATATTTTGAGCTACGAGAAGAAAAGGGAAAAAAGTTGCTTATGTACAAGTTCTAGTGCATGCCTGGCACTGTCTGTGCATATTTACAATGTTGGCTCATTTAGTCTTCTCAATGGTGTTGGCAGGTAGGTATTTTGGCCTTCATAATACTTGATGTTTTCTTAATCTAAAGCTGCACTGTTAAAAATGATAATGACTAGCCACACATGGCTATTTAAATTTAAATGAATAAAAATTAAGTAAAATAAAATTTAATTTCTTATTTGTACTAGCTACATTTCAAGTGTTCAGTAGCTGCATGTGGCTAGCAGCTGCCTACTTGCATAGAGCAGACTGAGAGCATTCTCATTACCACAGAGACTCTACAGGCTAGCATTCATCTAAAGCGGTCTGCAAAGAAATTCTTAATAAATAAATTTCTTACAATTCTGGCAAGGCATTGTATCTAGATGTTCCTCAATTTTCAAGTTTTATGCATAGAAGAATGTACATATTATAGCAAACTAGCAAAAAGTGTTTAGCATACCATTTAAAAGTTAATATAATCTCTTAAAATACTTGAAAGGTATGAATAATAAATTTATTTTTTTTGCTAAAAATGTCAAGTGTGAACTAACATATGAAAAGGCATATAAGCTTAAGTCATCTGAGACAATAAAAAACAAATATACATATATACACACCTACAAATATTTGACAGTTCTCAACCAGATTCTGGAGAAAAGTTAATTTCTTCAAAACATACGATACCTTTATAGGGCTTAAATATTAGACAGTAACCATTATTTGTTTCTTTAATGATGAAGAATTCAATAAAGAAATATAATATATCCAATAATAGGATTTCTCAGTTGAATGGTCCAGACTGCTTTCCACAATAACTGAACTAATTGACATACAAACCCAAGAGAAAACAAATCATTCAACCAAAAAGACTCATGCACTCCTGTGTTCATCACAGCACTATTTACTATAGCAAAGACATGGAATCAACCTAGCTGCCCATAAGTGGTGGACTAGTTAAAGCAAATGTGGTACATATATACCACGGAATAGTATGCAACCATAAAAAGAATGCAATAATGTTCTTTGCAGTAATATGTATGCAGCTGGAGGTCATGATGCTAAGTGAATTAATGCAGGAACAGAAAACCAAATACTTCATTTTCTCATGTATAAGTAGAAGCTAAACAATGAGTACTCATAGACATGACAGATGGCAACAACAGAAACTGGGAACTACTAGGCTTGGGACCAAGGGGTGAAAAACTAGCTCTTGGGTACTAGGCTTACTATCTGGGTGATGGAATTATTCATACACCAAATTTCAGCATCACACAGTATACCCAAACCCATACATATACTCCTTGAATCTAAAATAAAAATCAGAAAAAGGAAATGTGATAGTTGTAACCTGAATTTTGCATTATTTTTATTCTAAACATTTAATTATATATTATTAATTATAATCAGTATTTTCTCTCATTTAAGTGGCACACTTGTTATCCTTTTTGCTTGGCTACTCCATGATATTAAAATATCTAATGCATAATGCCAAACAGTATTTTCTTTTTACTATATTAAATCAAAGTTAATAGCTTTTAAGGGTTAAAGTAGCTCCTTCCCATCTCCTCTCTGTATATTTAAACACAGAGAATTCTGATGGCAATAAAAAGATACATAAACATAATTGTACAGTATTCTCTATGATGAAATATATTTGACTTCCTTTTCACTATATTTAAGCAATAAGCAACAAAGTATTATTTGGTACAGAGGCTTTAGAAAATTATTTTGTCACACTTTACTTTTCAAACTGATTGTTCAAAAAGAAGGTCTTCAGACTATACAGAACATCAAAAATCATTACAAGAGGAAATTGTAAACCTTTTAAAGGGAAAATCCATTGTAAAATTCCATCAGGGGAAAGATACTGGGCAAGATGTTGTTAGCGTCTCTAGACTCCAGGGAACGAGGTCAACTCTCACATCAGCAAATAAATAGATAATAACTGAGAAGTTCAAGGTGTCTCTAAAATCAATTATTTTCTTCCTAAATCCTGTTGACTATCTTAAGTCCCGTAGACAACCATGAACTGAAATGCTCATGGGGAAGAACACCAAGTACTAAATCTCTTCATGTCTATAACTGGCATTCACAGAAAACCGTCTCTAACTTTAACATTCTTTCTTTTGGCAATTCTTAAAGAATTTGTGATGCCATCATGAAGGCACTTGGGAATTGGAGGAAGAACAAAGACTGCGCTTTGCTGATTAACGACACCATTCCTCTACCCATACAAACTCAAAACTGTGTATTTTAGCTATTCTTTTTACCAATAACTTATAAAGGATGAATCCTAAATGTTCTGTTTTTAGTCATAGAAAATCCATAAATTTATGATCATAGAAGGATCTCAAATATACTGTTATAAATCATCCAAAAACCAATATAAGGATAGGCTGTAATATTTTATGCACCAGTTCTTGAAAAAATATTATCCCTAGACATCTACCTACAAGTTTTCTGAAATTCTTTAAGTAAACACTGATTTTGGTTCTATTTAGAAGACTCTATGTCTAAATACTCTGAATTGTGCTATGGAAATACTTTGAATTCCATACAGTGATGTGTTTTTACTCTACTTTTGTTAAGGTATATCATAACATCAATAATGTGTTCTGATCTTAAGTATAAAGCAAAATGAAATTTTACATTCCTATATACCATCTGTGCACCCAGATTAAAATGTGCAACATTTTCCCCACCCTAATATGACTCTATTTCCCCTTCCCAGTCAATTCTTCTTCCTAAGAAGTAACTACTAGTGAGACTTCCATCATCTTCCATTAATTTTGCTTGTTTTAAAATTTCATACAAATAGAATAACAAAAAACATACTTTTTATATCTGCCTTGTTTCATGCAACCTTAAGTTTTGCGTTTCATCCATGTTGTCACATGTATAACTTCTTTGTAAAATTTCTGGTAAGTGTTGAGTATATTATTTATTAGTTGGAGTGTTTATTTTTTTCACTCAAGAGAGAAATTTTTACTTTTAAAATTTCAGTTGTTAGGTGGAAGGAGCGCTAAATGCTGCTTAGACCTCTGATTCAAGAAATCTCAGACTTACAGATTTGAAAATCCTATTTTAGGCAATAAAAAATTTTTATTTTTTAATAAAAAATTCAGGTTGAAGCATCAATGTTAGTTGTTTGCAGAGCTTCGACAGACTTCTCATTCAATTCAACATGTTACCTTCAAGTTTCTCTGAACTTTTCCCCTGAATCTTTCCCTAAGAAAGTTAAGAGTGCCACCATTCTTAGTGGTGACATTCTTAGTAGGAGAAATGCACCCTCAACATGCCAGAGTCTATACAGTATCAAAGCTATGACACATTGTTGCTCTAACTGTGTTTTTTCCCCCACTAAACCAAAAAGTTGGGCCTATATATTTTTTCACTTTAAATTGCTAATGTGAATATGTCTACTAGGTACGAAGTAGACAATCATAAATATTAAAGTGATATGGTCATAAAAGTCAAACACATTTCAAAAGACTATAATTTACTGCTTTTATAATTTTAATTCATTAATATGTTGAATTGCTGTATTTTTAGATTACTATGGCTATTTGTGTATTTTACAAAAGTAAACATTTCCTTTTGAATCCTCAAACAGCTTTTGTTGTAACTTCAGTATTTTTTTACAGAAGAATTTTTAAGAGGTTTTCTGTATCAGAGAGAAAATATATGAAATTGGAAAGCAAAGGTCACTTTGAACATACATTAGACATGTTCAATTCTTGGGAGAAAAACATTGACCAAAATTTCACTTGATTCGCCCAGGGCTTGTACTCTGTAACTTTGCACATATTGCTACCAGGGCCTTGTTGCATTTATAAAAGAAAGACAGATAACACAATGTTGTTCTTTCCCGTGGGGAGAATGCTAAGCATCGATCAGTCAAAGGTATCTAGGTGCTTTATTTTAATCACAGTCAATATTATGTTACAGAGAGTCATTATCCTGACCATTCTAATAGTGATTTAGAACTTTTCTTTCATGTAGCAGAAATGACTTCTGATGGCACACTCAAGTGATAAAGGACATACTCATTCACTGACTCACCCTTATCAAACCTCATCTTAAAGTGTTTCCTCTGACTCCCTATACATTTAAATCTGTTGAATTCTTGCTAAAATACACTGGTTGGAATTTCTGGAAGGAGTAGTTCACATGATTATATACATCATTGGGAAGTTATTTGTGATTATTATAAAATAATATTGTCTCAATATAAAACATATTATTATTTTGAGGCAGAGTTTCACTCTTTTTCCCAGGCTGGAGTGTAGTGGCCTGACCTCAGCTCACTGCAGCTTCCACCTCCCAGGTCCAAGTGATGCTCTTGCCTCAGTCTCTTGAGTAGCTGGGATTACAGGTACACGCTACCATGCCCTGATAATCTTGTATTTTTAGTAAAGACAGGGTTTCACCATATTGGCGAGGCTGGTCTTGAACTCCTGACCTCAGAAGATCTGCCCACCTTGGCCTCCCAAAGTGCTGGGATTACAGGCATGAGCCACTTCCCAGCTGTAAAACATATTATTAAAGAGTAGACTCTTCACTATCCTAAATCCATAGATATCTTTAAACTTTACATTTTAATTAAATGCTTTAGCCTTGCAAGTATATTTTCTTTCACATAATATTATGTACATAGCTCAAGCATAGTGCCCACTTGAGATTATGACATTGATAGAAAAGGTAGTAGAGATTTTTACCTAGAGCTGAAATCAATTATTTTTTTTTCTCACTGTAGTGGTCTTTTGCATCTTTCTATTTCAATTCCATGTGGATTTGGAAAGAAAAAAAATAACAAAATACAGTGTTTGATCCCAATAGCAAGTCAAGAGTATACCTTGGCAAAATATTTCTACATAAGTATATTAAAGTTGCACAAATATGACCATCTCACAAGAATTGCTTGAAATCACTTGTAAATCAAGCACTGAATTTCTGACTTCTGCAGCTGAAACAACAGCTGCTTCAAAGAGCTTGCTTCTTAAGACATGTGACATTGCAGGCATGTTTTTATTTATTTATTTTTCCCAGTATACCCTTTCTTTTCTAAACAATGTAATGTTTAAGTTTCACTCTTGACTGAGAAAAAATAAATCTTGAGAAGCAGCTCTTGAGTCAAAAAGATCACAGTGAAATGATCTGTCTAAAGAACTGTCATTATAGAACTACCACAAGACTACTCATCGACATCTTCACTTGCTAATAAAACTATATTTCCACAAGTCTCTCATATTTTCACAATAAGCAGCCACCATCTAGAGATATGGTTCATTTGAGAACCAAATACAGAAACTTTTAAAAAGCAAGAACATCAAATACATCCATTTTTGAGCCACATCCAATTTCCTACAGCTTTCTAAGTGTAGTTCTCAAACCAGCGTTAATACCATCTGGGAACTTCACAGAAATGCAAATTCCCAGGCTCCATCTCAGACGTCCTCAAAGACTCTTGGGCTGGGGACAAGTGATACTTTTTAACAAACTCACCGAGGGATTCTGATGCACATGAAAGTTTATAAACCACTGTTCAATAGAAATATTGAACTACAAGAATATGAAAATATGTGGAAGAGACAGTGGTCTATAAGTAAACCCTATATTAAGCAGAATCACTAGACTAAATCAATGAATTTAAAAGTTTCCTGTTTGTCACTTCTGTGAGACCAATGAAGGACCAAATACAGGAAGTCTTATCTCTGAGAGACCTAAAGCTATAATGATATGACATTCCCTGCAAATGGATGATTGAATCAATCATACACAGCATAGAGAACCAAAATTGTGCTAATGCCTACTAGTGGGTACATTAAAATCATAAAAATGTAGAAATGACTTCACTTGCACCTCACCGTTTTTCAGGGCATTCCCTTTTAGACATCTCTCTATCCACATGTACGACTCCCATTGTTCTTAGTCTCCAGTGATTCACATTCCTCACTTAAAAAACAGAACCCTTTAAAAAATTTCAATGATTACAATCTTGAAATGAGACTATAATAAAGTTATGCATTTCTAAGATGCTTTTAAATAGCTTATATTTTTTCACCTTTGGATAATGGCTCAGATATATTAGCTACCTGCATAATCCGTGAAGGCAAGACAGAATTCTGTACATTCGATACATATATATATGTACCCACATGTTTTAAGATTCAACAAATTTATAGTCAATACAAGATTTAAAAATGGGTTTTAAAATACATGAATGCAAAAAACTTTAAACTCAAAACCAAAGTGGTAGCAAAACAAAATTTGTCATGACACTTTTGAGCCCCAAGCATTAAATGTAACTTTTCCTATTGCACAGAAGTGGCAGCATGAAAAATAACAAGTGTTAAATGTTAAACTGCAATTTGATTTTCCTAAATGAAAGTAAACATGTGAGAGCATGAGCCTCCAAAGATATGCCATTAGGCTCCAAGTTTTCCTTGTGTTGTAGAAGACACAGATTTGAAGTCATTCTATCACATAGCCACTTTAAAAATGCAGATGTTGATGTATTCCATGCCGCCACATTAGTTGCTGTGACGTATTAAATAATAATGATCAGTGGTGTGGATTTAAATGGTCACAATATCTACACAAACAGTAGCCTCAGCTGCAGAATCCCCTCTCCCCTTGTGCTTGTTCTTCTCTTACCTTGCCAAAATACTCTATCTCAATTTTTTTGGGGTGAGGACTCAAGGATTCTTCTTCTTTTGTCAACACATTAGACATTTTGATTCTCCAGAGATCCTAATTCTAGTTTCAGTTCTATCCACTATCTCAGGAAAGATGTCCTCTATACTTGGGTCTTCCTGATCTTTGGAGGATGCTTAGATTTTCTTTTGGTCCATGTACTAAACTTATCAAGGAGGAGTTCTGATGTTACTAGGTGCAGGCCTGAAGCATGAAGGTGCAGGTTTAATTTAGAAGTTTCACAACAATAACTCAATTGTAGAGAAATAAACATGCTGTTTTCTCCCAAGCAGCATTATAAGCAATAAAATCAATGTGCTAATCACCATCTGTCTGACGTCCCTCTTTTATTTATTAGTTGTTTCTACATTCTGGGTAAGAGGGACGAATGGGAGGAATGGGAGCATGATTAGGAGACCTCATAAATCTCAAACAAGGAAACAAAGTCAAATTGAACATTGAAGGAAAGTCTCATCTCAAAACTGTCATCTCAGAGCCAATCCCTTTCTTTCCACTCAACTTCTTTTCTTGTTAATCGCAGGAATCTTACCCTTTTACCCTTTTGGATAAATTACTTCCCTCCCACTCTAGCCTTGTGGCTTCAGTGGGGGCTACTAATTCGGGTACCCATCTCTCACCTTGGCCAATGGGGTTAAGCAAATCATGCTGTGACAACTGATGTCCTTTCTCAAAAATACATTAGTGGAGAGGGGTTTACTTTCATTTGAAAAAGCTGTGAAAATATGAATGGCTGGTCACCACTACCCAAGCTCAAGGAGAAAAAGAAGCTAGCAGGCAAGAAAAAGAGATGGGAAACGCATCCTGATGGGATCCAGTCGCATCTCCTCTTATCCCCAGGTACAAGGTTTCCCTTCTCACTTTTATGAACCAATAAACCTGCCGACCTTGGTCCAAAACTGTGATCACTCATGATAGAAAAAAAAATTCCTGACTAATGAAACATTGCTCAACCAACTACATTCCAGATGGACTAGAGAGATAAATGTGGAAAAAAAAATGTACTACAAAATGTAGCAGAAAGAAAAAAATGTATACTTAACAAATCCTAGGATCAAAGAAAAATTTCTAAGCTTAAAATTAAATTGTGACAAAATAGTATCAGATAAAATGTGCAAAATAAATAGCAGAAACTTCAGTTTGTCAAAAATCCTAAACAAAATAATAACTGGATAAAAACATAGCATAATATGTGAATTTTTCACAAAGGGGTTACTTTGTATAATGCTTATAAAATTGGTGAAGAAGAGCACAAAAGTCTCCAGCAGTAAAATGGGTAAATGTATAAACAATTTACTATGAGAAAAGATAAGTGGCTAAAAGCATTTTAAAAATTTATCACTGATAAAAAGAAATGCAAAAGGAATTATAACCTTTGGTCAAATGTTATAACTCAAATGTAGACATACATTTGAAAGTAGTATTCATACTCTTTCTACAGGTAAGTAAACTGCTATTTTGGAAGAAACTTACTACTTAATATAAGCAGCTTTTACAATCTTCATCATGTTTATTGTCTTATAATTTTATGTGTAGAAATTTAGTTTAAGAAAATAATTCAGAATTACCAGAAGAATTCATATGCCCAAATATGTTTGTAGAAGTGACAAACTAGATATAATTCAAATATATTTTAACAGGGCATTATTAAATAAAATTTGGCACATCCATTTAATAAATATGTTTTGCTGTTAAAATAATGTTAATGAAAATTGATGATGAACTTATAAAAACACGTTTCAATGTAAAGAAGGAAAGTATAACACTTCACATATGCAGTTATTTTTACTAAATAAAAATATACATATACCAAAAAGTGGAGTGAAATATACCCCCAAATATAGTGGTATATAATTAACTCTGGGTATTAAAATCATAGGTTTTTTTGCTTGTTTTTTTCTTTTGCCTCTTATACTTTTCTCTGTTTTCTCTAGGAAGTGTTAATTACTTTTATTATAAAATTGTCATAGGTAAAGGTTTAACACTTTGCTAACAGTATTTGTTTAGACTTGCTTCTGAATTACAGAATTGGCTCTTTTGTGTCTGGTCACAGCTATCTGGGTACTCATCGCTCACGTCAGGTCCTTTGTGCTCTCTTGCCTCCCTCCTACACACATTTCATGCACTGCTACCTTTCTGTTGTGCTATTTTGTGACACAATATTTTGAGAGAAAACAGTTACTTACATGCAGATACTAAGTGACATTAGTTTATCTCTAACTAGGAAATGTAATTGCAGCAAAACCGCCAGCTAACCAAAACCCAATAATAACTTCTGCTCACATAAAATGAAATGCCCATTTCACTAATCACATGCTGTCTGGAAGGTCCCTTCTCCATGGTAACTGCCAGGCTTTCCTAGGTAAGCATTTCTGATTCTAGTACACGATTGGCAGGCCGGCCTCAGCTTGACCCAGTTTAGTGAAAGTTCTGCAGCCTGAATTTGATATGGCACTGCTAAAATAAAATTTCAAATGTATCGATCAAAATGCCTTTTCAATGAATGTTTCTGAACTCTCATATTGGTTAACACGAGTGTTTTTTAGAGTCAGAAATAGCATAGGTAAAATGAGTACAAATGGGACCCGGGTTCTAGAAATAATAATGTAAGGGGAAGGACACATGAAAACGCGTTGTATTTTGTTTTTTGAGACAGTCTCGCTTTGTCAACCAGTCTGCAGTGCAGTGGTGCAGTCTCGGCTCACTGCGACCTCCACCTCCTGAGTAGCTGGGACTACAGGCGCCTGTCACCATGTCCAGGTAATTTCTGTATCTTTAGTAGAGGCAGGGTTTAACCATGTTGGCCAGGCTGTCTTGAATGCCTGAGCTCAAGGGATCTGCCCGTCTCAGCCTCCCAAAGTGCTGGGATTACAGGTGTGAGCCACAGCACCCAGCCTGGAAATGCATTTTAAGTCCAGGTTAATGTTTGAGGAGGAAATAAGATATATTGCTTGGGTAGTCGTCAGATGAGACTGTCTTGTCTATTCTATACAGAGCTGGGGTTTCAAACGCCAGCACCATCTCCACCACCTCATCGCAAACAGCAGGTGCTCTCTTTCCTCCTTTTGCTGCTTTCCTCACCTCTTGCATCTTTGCAATTGATTCTCAGCTTTCCTTCCACCTTCCCTCTCTTATTTTATTTAATCCTACCCTGTAAAAAACAATCAACACACGATTTTAAACTTTAAAATGTTTTGATACTGTTAGATCAATTAATAAATATTCTCTGGGAAACTTTAAACAAGGGTGATGATTTGTGTACAACTAGCATAGCTGTGGGATATGCAAAGTGGCTTACTAATAGTAAGAAGAAAAACATTTTACCAGAATTTATCTTTCCAAAGCAAGAGGTTTGAGAAAAATCCAGCCGAGACCTCAACTTCTAATCCACTCTGCTGTGACATTTGCATTTTATAATGACATCTACAATATTTCATACTTCTTCTATTTATTTCAAAATAGCATCTTAGTCATAAATACCATTTTTGCTCATCTCTTTGGTAAGAGAAAATTTCCACAAGAATCGAAAACGCTAAATTGCTATTTGGTTCACCCTCTTCTTTTATGAAGTCCTCCATGATTTCCGAAAAAGTCAGAGGAAAAGGTCACAATTTGTATTAAAAGCCAGAACTGCATGAAGCAAATAGTATCTGCTGAGGGTATTATTGTGTGTAAAAGACAGAATTTCTTTTGTTTACTTTCCTTTTTTTTTTATAACATATATCATGTACATTATATACATATACATCTATTTACACATACATATATAAGTCAAGTATACACACGAATGTGATATTTATGTGGCCAGTTTTGAGTCAAACAAGATATTTTTAAATAAAAACAAAATTTAAAATGTTAAGAACTGAGTTGTATCATCTAAATAATGAAGAAATGGAAGAAATAGTATAGATTTTTAATTTTAATGATGTTTATCCTCATACTATAATCTTTCAGATTCAGTGACTTCTACAAAACTTTTTTTTCGGTCTTGGAATTTTTGTTGGTACTGTATCCTATAAATGGTGCTATTTGAAAAGTTCTAAGCAAATGTTATCAGATTGGGAGACACTGACAGTTTGAATTCTTGACCACCAAGATACAGCTGAGAAAGACAGATATCAGAGCCCCAATAATAAACAAGCCTCTAGGATTGCCCTTGTAAATTGGGACTCTATCCTTGATGTAGATAAATGAAATTGCCGTTATACAAAATAAAGGGAAAGAGGAGGAAAATAAGGAAAGTTCAATTATAAATCCATGGATGCCTGTACTTTGGGCTAAGTTCTTTAGCCATGTTAAGCTCAGAATGATAATGGTGTTCTCCGCAATCTGTAACTCAAGAATAGTTTTTAAAAATTATGAGTCACAGATAAATTTTAGAATGTCCAAAAATATTCGTAATTTTCCCATGATGTCTGTTTTCCCCTTCTTTCACAAAGTAGCGAATACAAACTTCTACCTAAAAATAGTCAGGTTCTACTGCTTCACTGGGACCTAAGCAAGAAAGTCTGTGGGTGAATCTATCTCCTCCTCTCTAGTCGGCTGCTTCTTGGGTTAAGAACTAGCAGTTCTTGCTAGTTGCTTCCTGAAATTCTTCCACACTTCATTCATATGACAATAATTTCCATGATGACGTAACAAATTTTTCTAAGGTTAGAATTATAATTGTTCTCATCCTAAAAGCAATCACTGAGAGTGCTGTTTAAACTTAAAATTAAGAATAACTAAGTAAAATTTGGATTGTTTTTATTTTTTATTCTTTTTTGTAACTTATTTAACTTTTTTTTGAGAGAGAGTTTCACTCTGTTGCCAAGGCTGCTGAAATACCGTGGCAGAACTCAGCTCACTGCAGTCTCTGCCTCCCAGGTTCAAGCGATTCTTCTGCCTCAGCCTCTTGGGTAGCTGGGACTACAGGTGCGTGCCACCACACCTGGCTAATTTTTTGTATTTTTAGTAGAGATGGGGGTTTCATCATGTTGTTCAGGATGGTCTCCATCTCCTGACCTTGTGATCCGCTCACCCTGGCCTCCCAAAGTGCTGGGATTGCAGGCGTCAGCCACCACGCCCAGCCCCACATTGTTTTTTTTTTTTTTTTTTTTTTTTTATAAATGTGTAGTGTTAATGTTTTAATAAATGTCTTTAATACTTTCTGCTAGTTTAGTAGAATATAAATATGAATTAGCAAGAATTTTTAAGTAATTTCATCCATGGTCAAGACATCACTTTGAAGCCATTCTCCTCCATCCACCTTCTACAAAGCAGAGTAAAAACCATTCAAACAGCTTGAATAAACCTTTAAGCAACAGCGACTCAGGCGCTTCCTTCAATGCCAGGGAGCAGCTGGTGGTAAATATTGCTGTTCTTGAGATGTACTTCTTGTTGTTGTTGTTAAATTTGGGTTAGCTTAAGAAATCTGACTGCAGTAAAAGGTGATCATAATGAAAGCCTGTCTGTTTTTGCCTATTTTTCTTCTCCAGTGCACTACAGATGAGACCTTGAGCTTTTCATCTAGTCATATCTGGAGCTCCTTCTTTCTTGAGTTTTTAAAACTCACAGGATGTGTTTTGTCTAATTTTACAAACTCTGGTCTAATTTTATAAACTCTAATTTGTTCTAATTTTATAAACCATTGCCATCTGAAGTATAAATTATAACATTATCATTTACACTTCAGATAGGCCTAGTTTTGAAATTTTTAGTACCGCTAAATATGCTATTTTGGTGATACCCTAATTGTCAAAATAAAATTTCCTAAATATTTTGTCTTAAGAAAACCAGAACTGCTGGGTGGACACTGTAATGTGCACCTATAGTCCCAGCTGCTTCACAGGCTGAGGAGGTGGGATTGCTTGAACCCAGGAGTTTGAGGCCAGCAACATAGTGAGAAAGAAAAGAATGGAAAGAGGGAGAAGGAAGGAAGGAAGGAAGGAAGGAAGGAAGGAAGGAAGGAAGGAAGGAAGGAAGG
>PVKP010011048.1:0-62743 GCA_004027715.1 Plecturocebus donacophilus
AAAGGAGAACAGAAAGAGACATAAGCACAACTAGAAAGAGAAAGAGCACAGTGTATTCAAGAAACTAGTTCAGAATGCTATGACGCTAGTTGTCTAGGGAATGACAAGATGTGAGCCCTGAGAAGTAAGCAGTGGTCAGATCACATAGGTTGGGTATGCAGACTGTTGCCAGTTCACAAGGAGATTCAGTCAGTCAATCTCTGTTACTTGTGGATTCTGTATTTGAGAATTCACCAACTCAGTAAAATGTATTTCTAATCTCAAATCAATATTCATGGTACTTTCGCAGTCATTCACAGACATGCTTAAAGTAGTGATGAATTGGAGTCTCCCTACATGCACACCTCCTAGCTGAGGTTGTAGAAGAAAACACTCTGCCTTGTTTCAACTTTCTCACTGTAAACTGGTGTTCTTCCTACAGTCTATTTAATGCCACATTTTTCCATTTCTGTGCTTTTCCTTGGTTATTGCAATGTTTAAAATGGCCTCCAAGAATGCTGTAGGGTTGTGCAGTGTCCCTAAGAGCAAGGATGGAAGGGGTCTTTCAGAGAAAATACGTGTTGGATAAGCTTTGTTCAGGCATGTTACTGGCCATGAGTTCACAGGTAATGAATCAACAAAGTATGTTAAATATAATTATTATTATCCACTTCATCGAAGAGTATACTGTGCCCAAAATGTATGGTGCTATGAGTTTACATAAAAGTTCATTGTTTGAAAAAATGAAGGCTGGCTGCAGTGGCTCATGCCTGTAATCCCAACATTTTGGGAGGCGGAGGTGGGAGGATCACTTGAGCCCAAGAATTTGAGAACAGCCTGGGCAACACAGTGAGACCCATCTCTACAAAAAATAAAAAATTAGCTGGGCATGATGGCATGTACCCATGGTCCTAGCTACTTGGGAGGCTGAGGTGGGAGGATTGCTTGAGCCCGGGAGGTCAAGACTGCAGTGAGCCCTGATTATTCCAGTGCACTCCAGCCTAGGCAATAGACCAAGACTTTGTCTTTAAAAAAAAAAAAAAAAAGGGAAAATTGAATAATTTCTTTTATTTCTTTTTCTTTAATCTGAGATTTTTTTCTTTAAAAATTATTTATTTATTTTTGAGACAGAGTTTCACTCTGACAGCCAGGCTGGAGTGCAGTGGCAAAGACCCTCTGAAAATAAATAAGACATAGTTCTGACATTTGGGGAACTTATCTCTATAAGGAGAGAGACATGTTAATATAATGATAACATCGTAATGTTATCAGTAATACATGTAAGATACAAGTAAGCAATGCCTAGGTTGGGTTCCAGAGGATACAGATTTCTGTCTCCATCCTTACCTTTCCTAAATTGAATGATGATCTTGAAAACTACCTTTTAATTATACCTAATACATTATGTTACAGTCCTGTGTTTAATGTCTTTCCTAAAACTCTAATTTTAATGCAGACATTTATTCATCCTTTGTGTCCTCAACACCTAGAGGGTGACTGGAACCTGAGGGAACATAACAATTGTTCATTGAATTGAATTAGATAAATTAGGTTTCCATATTAGCCAAAAACCTTCTTAATCCATAATGTAGCTGATCTGTAATAGCAAGAGAATCTTAAAACCTAATCAGCATTTATAATAATAGGCTGAAACATCAGAACAGTTCCAACTTGGAATTATCCAGTACTTGAACAGAAAAATCCAATTTGGCTCGGTGCAATAGCTCATGCCTATAATCTCAGCACTTTGGCAGGCTGAGACGGGTAGATCACTTGAACCCAGGAATTCAAGATCACCCTGGACAACATGGCAAAACCCCACCTCTACCAAAAAAAAAGTCAGGTACAGTGGTATGTGCCTGTAGTCCTAACTACTTGGGGGCACTGAGGCAAGAGGATCACTTTAGGGGGCAGTGGAGGAGGAGGTCAAGGTTGCAATGAGCCATGTTTGTGCCACTGCACTCTAGCCTGGGTGATAAAGCAAGATCCTGTCTCAAAATGAAAAAAAGAAAAAAGAACCAATTTGTAAGCAGTACTGACATTTTGCTCCACATATAGTACTCTTCCTTCTTTGAACAATACTGTTCGAACTAGTCTAATGAGTTCAAAAAGTAGCAGAACCAAAAGTTTTAATTTCTGCTCAACAAATAGTTTGTTTTCCTTAACAATGCGGCAGGAGATGGACCCACAAGGCAATAGGAAGTGGGGATACAGCAGTTTCTACTTTTATGGAACTTATATTCCAGTTGGGAAAGATATGCAGGAAATATATAGATCAAATGGTTGGGCAGGGTTGAAAAAAAAATAAAGCAGGGCAATAAGTCAAAAAGCGAATAAAGGAAGGCAGGAAGAAGAGTAGTGGTGTTACACTAGATAGGGTAGTCAGGGACAAGTCTCTCTGGTAAGGGACTGGATCCGAGGCTGAAGGCAGTGAGGGAGAGACATGCAAGCATTTGAAACCTATTCTAGGCAATGGAACCATCAAGTGCAGAAACCATGGTGTGGGAGCATGTTTAAGGTACCAAACAAACACAAGCATACCAGTATGGCTAGATAAGTTAGTGGTTCGTGAGGGGCAGACTGGCTGGCCTACAACAGACGACCTGGCCCAAATCATACAGGCTAAGGATTCTGGATGCTATATACTGAGATGGGAAGCCACTGGATCATCTCAAGCAGACAGTGGACATGATTAGAAATACGTTATAAAAGAATAGTTCTGTCTGTTTTATGGGTATCGGCTAGAACAAAGGAGCAATAACTGGGCAGTAGGAAGTCAGGGATTATCTGCAATTCCTTGTAACCTAAGAAGCTAGTGCCAAGAATGATGTAAAGAGGAGCAACAGACACAGCATGGTTGAAAGCCTCAAAACACATCCTTCCATGTTTTGTTATCAAGTGTCTCTGAGAGACATAGTTATCAAACGCTACCAGTTTTTAGTCGACCTTAACCACCAACCTCTTCTTTAATTTACTATTATTTAGTCTCTAAATCACGCATGCATCTACCGCACAAGAAAAAAGTACACGAGCCTTCTTCCTCTTACCTCTTTTAACCTTTTGCTTCTTACACCCTGTGAGACCCATCCTACTCCTGTTTTCAAGTACCTTCTTCCTTTCACCCTTTGCTACTCTAAATTTCTCGGTAGCTGCAGCTGTTTCACCCATTTTATTATAATTAATAACAGTGATCCTGAAAATGCCTAATAAAAGAATGTGGAAACTCAAAATTACAGTTGACAGCGTTCCTTCTCTAATGAACACGACTTCCCCAAACCTCCTCACTAAGCCAAAGTCACCGCTCCGATTTGGTGCCAAGATAAAACTGGGGTGGCTAGCAGCAAATGCAGTCGCAAGCGCTGCTTGACGTGAACTCAAGCCTGGCTCTTCCTCCTAGACACCAAAGCTCAGCCCTACCACATTACCTTCGCTATCGGAAGCGTCTGTGCCCTCCTCTTCCAGCACCGACGCTACGGCTCCGGTTGCCATTTTCATCATCTTCTTTGGGGTCTTTTTCAGATTTTCCTCCGCACTCACACGTGAGTCAGGAACGGCTACTGCCATTTTTCCGCGCCGGAAGTGTTTACGTCACCTCACAGTTGCGTCCGGGTACAACTAGAGGAACCTCCGCATTTAGTGCCGGTGACACAAAGTTCCGGGGCGGGGTCGTCTAGCCCGGAGTTCCGGGGGCGGGGCCTCAGAATGTGACTGGAGAGAGCTCTGAATCGCTGGGTGTGTTCACGGGAAGTCGATTCCAGGACGGGAGTCAGCGGCTGGATGGCCTCAGCCAACTCCTCCGCCAACTCGTCTGTTCCCTGGCCCGCCGCCCCAGTGCAGCCCCAGCCCGGCGCGGTCCACTTTGATTTCCTCGGCTGCTTCCCGTGTCTGCTGCCTTAACGTTGGTTTGGGGCCCTCCTCAGGTGTCTCTTAGTGCCCACTGAACACAGCAGCAGCTAGGACGCGGCACAGATGCATTGGGGGTCGCTAATTACAATACGATCATGTCTTCTCCTCACCCAAGGTAACACGCGAGACCTTTCTTGCAAACCGAATAGACTCACCTTCTTTCCCTGGGTCCCTGGTGTTGTGGGATCCAGCCGCACCCCGCTCCCGCGGACCCGGCTGGGGCCTGGAGGGTTTCTGGTGCCCGACTGCGCGGTGCAGACCGAGGGCACGAATCCCTTGCTGTCTGCGCGAGGTTCCTGCCTCCCACCCGGGGCCAGCTTTTCCCGGAAGTCAGCCTCTGTCGCCAGCTCAGCCTCGCGTTCCAGGGAAGCACCTAGCACAGTCGGCTTTCATTTCCCCCGCTAATATGTTGGCTCCTTGTAGGAGGGGAACGTATTTCGTTTACCACGTCCCCTCAGGTTGGCAACAGAAGTTGGCCTGAAGTGAATTTTCCAAAAATATTTTTGGAAGGGATGAATGAATGAATGACAGAATACAACTATTGACAAGGTTAATGACCCAGACTGATAATGCAGGAAACCTTTACTGGCCAGGCTTGTTCTAAAGGCTTTCCCCACACTTAACGATTTTCCCTTCCTTCTTAAGGAGATTCATAGGTTTTGATACCCATAATTCAAAAACAACAAGAATCCTCATTTTGACATATTTTAATTGATGTTTATGTAGGGAATAAATATGTATTCACATTCTAAAAACTCACGACAACGTTTTTAAACATTTTTTAAAGTTTTTTTGTTTTTGTTTTTGTTTTTTAAGAGAGAAAGGGTCTCGCCGGGCACGGTGTCTCACACCTGTAATCCCGGCACGTTGGGAGGCTGATATAAACAGATCACTTGAGTCTAGGAGTTCAGGACCAGCCTGGCCAATGTGGTGAAACCCCGTCTCTACTAAAAATGCACAAATTAGCCTAATGCAGTGGCATGCCCCTGCAGTTACTCTGGAGGCTGAGGCAGGAGAATAGCCTGAACCTTGGAGGCGGAGTTTGTAGTGAGCCAAGATCGCGACTCTGCACTCCAGCCTGGTGACAGAGCGAGATTCCGTCTCTAAAACAAACAAACGACAACCACCACCAAAAAACAGTCTGCAGAAAAAAAACGACATGTTGAATACAGTTGGTAAGAGATGAGATTCCAGTATAAACCTTTAAAAAGTGCAATTAGTGGCCAGGCACAGTGACTCATGCCGGCAATTCCAGCACTTTGGGAGGCCTAGGCGGGAGGTTCACTTGAGGCTAGAAGTTAGAGATCAGCCTGGACAACATTGTGAAACTCTGTCTCTACTAAAAATACCAAAAATTCGCTGGGCATGATGGTGCCCACCTGTAATCCCAGCTACTCAGGAGGCTGAGGTGAGAACCTCTTGAATCCAGAGGGGCAAGGAGGGGGGGGTGGAGGCGGGGAGGGGCAAAGGTTGCAGTGAGCCCAGATTGCAGGTGTGGTGGCTCCAGCCTGTAATCCTGGCTACTCCAAGGCTAAGGTGGGAGGAACACTTGAGTCCGGGAGTTCGAGGCTGCAGTGAACCATTATTGCACTACTGCATTCCAGCCTGGGTGACAGAGTGAGACACTGACTCTTGAAAAAATAAGAAGAGGTGCACTTTAGAGGTGCCCTTTAGGATGCTACTGATGCCCAGAAGCTCTCACCGTCCTGCTCAGTGTGATCCTTTCATTGCCACTGTGTCCTGGTCTGGAACCTATTTTTTGCGGTCTTCCATATCTGACACTTGCTTTTGCCTAGGGCTAAGTATAAGTTGGAACAAGGAGTTCAAAATAAAGTTCAGAATGCATTGAAGAAAGTTGTAGGGAAGGAACCAAAGCGAAAAAAAAAATGATTGCAGTGGCTCATTGGAACCACTGCATATGAAACATGAAGTTCATGCATTAATATGTTAGTGGTGTTTAGTGATCAAGAAGTGATGTTTTGTGTAAACATCTTAATGTGAGTTTATGTATCTATAGAAATTTTTGTGTGTTTAGTTGCAGTTTAAGAAATTGCTTAGAGGGAAGGGATGGTTGATTTGTTGCACATTCATATTTTTCTTCCTTAAAATGATGTAAAAAAGGCTCCAGGTTTTTATCTAGAAGTCTGATTTTCAGAAATCATTACTGCTGTTAAGTTGGAGATACTTATGTTAGCTTATTTAATCTTCACAATAAGCTAATGAGTTAAGTATTTTTTCCATTTTATAGGTGAGGAAACTGAGGCTCAGAGTAAATATCTGCTGACCATCACACAACCAGTACACGGCAGAATCACACTGAGACCCAAACACTCGGCTGCAGAGTCTGCTCAACCATTTAGTTACACTGCCCACTCAGAAGGTTGTGCTTTAGCACTTAGTGTATAGTCACATAGGCAAAAAATACCCTTTTTTCTTTTTCTGATTTTTCTTTTTTTTAATTTTACTTTAAGTTCTGGGATACAGGTGCAGAATGTGTAGGTTTGTTACATAAGTATACATGTGCCATGGTGGTTTGCTGCACCTTTCAACTCATCATCTAGATTTTAAGCCCTGCATGCATTAGCTATTTGTCCTAATGCTCTCCCTCCTCTCACCCGCAATTCCCGACTGGCCCTGGTGTGTGTTGTTCTCTCCTTATGTCCTTGCATTCTCAATTGTTGAACTCCTGCTTATGAGAGGGAACATACAGCATTTGGTTTTCTGTTCCTGCATTAGTTTGCTAAGGATGATAGCTTCCAGCTTCATCTATTTCCTTGCAAAAGACATGATCTCGTTCCTTTTTATGGCTGCACAGTATTCCACAGTATATATGTACCACCTTTTCTTTATCCAGTCAATCATTGATGGGCATTTGAATTGATTCCATGTCTTTATTATTGTAAATAGTGCCGCAATAAACATATGTGTGCATGTGTCTTTATAGTAGAAGGATTTATATTTCAATGGGTATAAACCCAGTAGTGGGATGGCTGGGTCAAATGATATTTCCGGTTCTAGATCCTTGAGGAATGGCCACACTGTCTTCCACAATGGTTGAAACTAATTTACGTTCCTACCAACAGTGTAAAAGCATTCTTATTTCTCCACATCCTCTCTAGCATCTATTGTTTCTTGAGTTTTCATAATTGCGATTCTGACTTGCATGAGATGATATCTCATTGTGGTTTTGATTTAAGCAACAGAAATTTCTAACAAGAACTGGAATTCACGAATTACAAAACAGTTTCTGTGCGTACAATGAACCAAAATAATTGACAAGATTCAAACAGAATGTCCACTATATGGTGGAAATAACTGAAGTCACCTATTTGATGAGGTTATATCCCAATAAACCCATCCTAAGTTGAAAAAAATCAACAAAATCTATCTAATACACTTAAACATCACAGCTTGGCCTAGCCTACCTTAAACATGCTGAGAACACTTACATTAGCCTACACAGGCAAAATTATCTAAGCAAAGCCTATTTTATAATAAAGTGTTGAATAATCTCATGTAAATTACTGAATCCTGTGCTGAAAGTGAAAAACAGAATGGTTCTATGGGGTCTTACTCCATTTTCTGTTGCTTATAACAGAATATCTGAAACTTACCAATTTATAAAGAAGGCCGGGCGCGGTGACTCACGCCTGTAATCCAAGCACTTTGGAGGCCAAGGCGGGCGGATCACCTGAGGTCGGGAGTTCAAAACCAGCCTGACCAACATGGTGAAACCCCGTCTTAAAAAAAAAATAAGAAAAGAAATTTATTTATTACAGTTATGGAGGCTGAGAAGTCCACAATCAAGGGATTATATCTGGTGATGGCTTTCATGCTGGTGGGAACTCTCTGCAGAGTCCCAAAGCAGCACAGGGAACCCATGCTGAGGGAGCTAACTTGCTCAGGTCTCTCTTTCTCTTCTTAGAAAGCTACCAGTCCCATTCCCATAAAAACCCATTAATCCATGAACCTAATAATCTATTAGTCCATTAATTCATAAGTGGATTAATCTATTTATGAGGGCGCTGCCCCCATGACCCAATCACCTTTTAAAAGCCCCATGTTTCAATACTGCCTCCTTGGGGATTAAGATTCAACATGAGTTTCCAAGGGGATAAACATTCAAACCATAGCATATGAGTACTTGAAATACAGCTTCTGCTGAATGCATCACTTTCACACAATCATAAAGCAGAAAAATCCTAAATTGAACTACTGTAAATCGGGGACCATCTGGGTAAAGTAGCATTCACAGGTTCCATGGATTAGGACATGGAGTCTTTGAGGCTGTTATTCAGTTTACTATGGTTTGTTTAATTTACTCAGTTTTAGGGACAGTGTTTTAAGAAAAGCCCCTTTGGAACATTTTTTAAAAAAGAAGATCTCTTTCTTCTTTATCTTTACTTTCCTCTGGCACTGAACTCCTGCGTGTGATATAATTAGCACCCAGGCGGTGGCCTCATTATTACTAACCACACGGAGCCCTTTGTATTGTGTTTGATTGCCTCTTTAGAAACATCCCTGTAAACAAGAAAGGGACAGATTACATCATCTAGCTGGTGTTAAACAATGGAGCAGGTGAATACTGGCAAGACTAATAGGCTTTATTTCATTTGAACAAATTACTCTTGGACTCCTGGTTTCAGAGCCTGCATTAGTGAGACTGGTACTATCATGCATCAAGGAGACATATTCCACCTTGCAAAAAATCCTTCCATTAAAAACTCACCTTGCTAGGGGACTTAACTGTCTCTTAAGCAGTATTCATCAGCAATGACAAGATTGCCCAGCATTTCTGAATGATCAAGCAAACAAAGGAGAAAGGTGGGCTACCTTGATCCTGCCAGATTTTCAGACTTTTTCTTTCTGCCGGTAGAAAGTGCATCCTGAGTTGTGAGAGGAACTACCACTTCGTTTCTTTGTGACTGTTAACCCCAACTGTGTTCCTAATAGACCAGAGACACAACTAAAAGAGGTCTCAAGAGCTTGGTCTTTTTATTCCATTCTTCTGGAGTGGCCATGTCATCTAAGACCAGTGTCACTGTTTGTCCAGTGGTAAGGTCTTAGGATCCAGCCTTCCTTAAAATGCCATTCGTTCATTTGACAGATACTCAATGAACCTTGCACCAATTTCTCTTTATTTTGTTTTTTACTTTTTTATTCTTTTGGGTACACAGTAAGTGTATATATTTGTGGGTTACATAAGCTATTTTGATACAGTCATACAATGTGTAATAATTACATCAGGGTAATGGGGTTTCCATCACCTCAAGCATTCATCATTTCTTTGTGTTACAAGTATTCCAGTTGTACTCCCTCAGTTATTCTAAAATGTCCAGCAAATTATTGCTAACTGTAGTCACTCTGTTGTGCTGTCAAATGCTAGATCTTACTCATTGTATCTAACTCTATTTTTGTACTCACTAAACAGCCCCATTTCTCCCTCACCCAAATCCTTCCAGCCTCTGGTAACCATCATTCTACTCTCTATGTCCATGAGTTCAACTGTTTAATTTTTAGCTCCCACAAAGGAGTGAGAACATGTGAAGTCT
Organism: Plecturocebus donacophilus; assembly: GCA_004027715.1. Taxonomy (NCBI): domain Eukaryota; kingdom Metazoa; phylum Chordata; class Mammalia; order Primates; family Pitheciidae; genus Plecturocebus; species Plecturocebus donacophilus. The sequence goes on from PVKP010011048.1 coordinate 9,438, forward strand.
GTCTTTCTGTACCTGGCTTATTTCACTTAACACAATGTCCTCCAGTTCCATCCATATTGTTGCAAATGACAGGATCTATTTATTTTACAGCTGAATAGTATTCAATTATGTGTATGTACCACATTTCCTCTGTCGATTTATCTGTTGATGGACATTTAGGTTGATTCCAAATCTTGGCACTCGTGAATAGTGCTGCAATAAACATAGGAAATGCAGATATCTCTTCAATATACTGATTTCCTTTCTTTTAGATATATGCCTAGTGCTAAGTTCTTTTTTAGACACTGAGGATTTCTAGCAAGACAGACAATTCCTTGTTCTTATGATGCTTACCTTCTGTGTTTGAGTGAGACAACAATAAACACGTATATTTTAAAAATAGAACAAATAGCTGCACATAGCAGTATCAGGAAAATAAAACAGAGTAGTAGAATAGAGAATGGTTTGGGGACAGAAGGGTGGCTGGTGCGGGACACTTTAGATCAGCGGTCCCTGATCTTTTTGGCACCAGGGATTGTTTCATGGAAGACAGTTTTTCCACTGGTGAGGGCTGGTTTCAGGATGAAACTGATCCACCTCAGATCATCAGTCATTAGATTGTCATAAAGAACAAACATCCTAGATCCCTCGCATGTGCAGTTCACAATAGGGGTCTTGCTCCTATGAAAATCTGATGCTGCAGCTGATCTGACATGAGGTGAAGTTCAGGCAGTAATGCTCACTCGCCCATCGCTCACCTCCTGTTGTGCGGCCCATTTACTAACAGGCCACAGACCAGTAGTGGTCCATTACTCTGAGGTTGTGGACTCCTGCTCTAGATAGAGGTCAATAATGCTCTCAGGAAGTGACATTTGAGTTGATATAGGAGTGGTGTGATTGACATGGGCATGTGGCAATCTAAGACAGAATTTTCCAGGAGAAGGCAACAAGCCCCTTTGAGGAGGAAAAGCCAGCATGAATAAAGAATAGTGAGCAGGGGAGGTGGGGTGCACATTGAAGGGAGAGGAGAGAGGAGAGTCCAGGGCAAGTATGTCCTTGAGGGCCATGGTAAGGACATTCAACTTTGCCCCAGGAGACCTTGGGAGCCATGGAACTATTTTACACAGGATAATGACAAGACAGAACTTATTTCTGAAAGACTGGCCTGGCCTCCCAGCCTGCATCTTTCTCCCAAGCTGGATGCTTCCTGCCTTGAACATCAGATTCCACGTGCTTCAGTTTTAGAACTTGGACTGGCTCTCCTTGCTCCTCAGCCTGCAGATGGCCTATGGTGGGACCTTGTGATCATGTGAGTTAATACTTAATAAACTCCCCTTTATATATATATATATATATATATATATATATATATATATACATATTATATATATATATATATATATATATATATATATACACATTGTATATATATATATATATCCCATTAGTTCTGTCCCTCTAGAGAACTGTGACTAATATAATGCAATAATGATGGAGCTCATTTCATCATCAGTTAGTGGAACACAGTCAAAATTCAGATACAGTTGAACATCTTTCTTTGGGAGATATGATATCATGTAGCAACTATGAAATTCTATGGCAGCCTATAGGCCAGGCCATCTCAATTGAGAAAGATGGTGCGATGGCTTGGAGGTGACCCTTTTTCACACATTCTTGGCCTACCTGTGCTGCAGTCTTGGAGTGACCCCCTCTCCCTGTTCTCAGTTCACAGGAAATTTCTCTCCTCTCCATTTATACTTTTTTTTTTTAGTAGAGATGGGGTTTCACCATGTTGGCCAGGCTGGTCTCGAACTCCTGACCTCAGGTGATCTGCCCGCCTCAGCCTCCCAAAGTGCTGGGATTACAGGCAGAGCCACCTGGCCATTGTTACTCTTAAAGGCATTCTTTTCTCTTCCAACACCCCTGAAACACATAATCTCTTAGAGTGAGTTTATGATTTTACAAAAACTTGAAGAGCACCAGATTTCAGATAGTTCATTTACAGCTCTGCACAAGTCACAAGGTCAGGGAAATACAAAGGCCTAGTTATCTACTTAACACTTAAACTGAAAAGGACGGAGGGGTTGGAGAGCAAAATACAAATTCATATCTCCAAATTATTATCCAGACTTCCCTTGCAGGAAGTATTTAGTTCAGACAAGTGTTAATTGAGAACCATGGTTATTATAAGGAATCTTCATAGCATTACCAGGATTTGAAATCATCTTATGTACTTGTTAATTTCATTCAATCAAAAAAATATTTGTTGGGTACCTTTTATATACCATGTCCTCTAGATGAGGACACAGAGCCCAACCATGGCTGAGATTTTGACAAACTAAGATAATTCTTTTTTTTTTTCTCACTCTGTCACCCAGGCTGGAGTGCAATGGCCCAATCTTGGCTCACTACAACCTCCACCTCCTGGGTTGAAGTGATTCTCCTGCCTCAGACCCTGAGTAACTGGGATTACAGGCATGTGCCACCATGCTTGGCTAATCTTTTTGTATTTTTAGTAGAGACAGGGTTTCGCCATGTTGGCCAGGCTGTTCTTGAACTCCTGGCTTAAGTGATTTGCCTGCCTCAGCCTCCCAGAGTGCTGGGATTACAGGTGTGAGCCACAGTAACGAGCCTTCATTGTACTTTTTTTACAATAAAATTAATGAATTTTCATTGTAAGAATTTTGAAAAAGATGTTTATGAAGAAAAAAATGTGATATTTATTTATATTTAAATATAACATAGATCATAATTGTGGTATCCCACTTGTATCCTACATATTGTGACATGAGGATTTTTATTTTATTTTATTTTTCAATAGCTTTAGAGGTACAAGTAATTTTTGGTTACATTGATGAAATGTATAGGGGTGAAGTTTCAGCTTTCAGTATCACCCCAATAGTGTACATTGTACCCAACAAGTGATTTTTCTTTTATCCTAATTGTCTCTTCCTTCCTTTTCTGTCCTTCTTTCTCTTTCTCTCAAGACAGAGTTTCACATTGTCACCCAGGCTGGAGTGCAGTAGTGTGATCTCAGCTTACTGCAACCTCTGCCTCCCAGGCTCAGGTCATCCTCCCACCCCAGCCCCCTAGTAGCTGGGACAACAGGTGCATGCCACTATGCTTGGCTAATGTTTTTGTATTTTTTGTAGAGACAGGGTTTTACAAAACATGTTGTCCAGGCTGGTCCTGAACTCCTGGGTTCAAGCAGTCTTCCCACCTTGGCCTTCCACAGTGTTGGGATTACAGGTGTGAGCCACCAGGCCTGACCCAATAGGTGATTTTAATGTGTCCTCTCTCTCTCTCACCCTCCCAGCTTCCCAGCTTCTTCTTCTCCTCTTCTTCTTTTCTTTTCCCTCCCTTCTTCCCTCCCTCCCTCTCTTCTTCCTTCCTTCCTTCCTAGCTTCCTTTCTTTTCTCTTCCCTTCCTTCTTTCCTTCCTTCTGTTCTTTTGTTCTGTCTCTCTCTTTCTCCTCTTTTCTTTTCTTTTTCTGCCTCACTGTGTTACCCAGACTGCTTTCAAACTGGATTTGCCCACCTCAGCCTCTCACAGTGCTGGTATTACACTCATGAACCACCGTGACTTGCCATCTCCCCGCTTCTGGGTCTCTAATGTCCATTGTACCACGACTTGAGGATGAGGACTTCTGTCATTAGATTTTCTTCCCTTTTACACACTATTGCCAGAACTAAAGTAGGATTTTCTCCCAGTATCCGTAAAGGATGCTAAGCACAGAGGACTAATGCTATTACCCTACAGATTGTTTTTCCTTTTTTTCTTACCAAATTTGTGACTATTGGCTATACTTGCTGGAATCAAAATATGAGCTCAACAAGCAGCACAATGCACTGCTCACCCCTCAGCCTTCTTTGTCTAAGAAAGTAGGTATTCTGTTTGTGAGATTTCTGATTGACAGATGGATAGTAACAGGAAGCTTGAAGTTTTGACAATTCAGAAATTTGTTTAGCCTCCCAGGCTTAATCTGAACACTTGGTGCCTAACAATAAGAGAAAAACATTTATATTTTCAGAAGAATACTGGACCTGAACAGAAAGGGATCACAATATGCAGTGAATCTGGTGAAGCAGCTCCTGAGTTGAGAAAGAAATGAGGGAATTAATCACCAAAAGACAAACTTGTTCATTCTTAACAAGGAAATTTATTTTTTTTGTTGCCTCTTATGGTCATATTAAAGTCAGTAAAGAGAAAAAGAAAATATGAAATGTTGTGAATTTATTTCTTATAAGCATAGAATTTTAATGTCTGAGAATTCGTTATGTATTAATAAGAGATTCAGGTGGGTTGAGACCATATATGCCCAAGGCCACCTAGGAAAAACTATTCAGCACTCATATGTCTGTGCTCTTTCCTCTGTACCATGTTGCCTCTCCATGGCTAAGATCAGTCTTTTCAGATTTCCTTCCAGCCTCTACTGAAATATTAACTTTCCATTTTCTTAAACTTCACTACTTTGAGGAGTTGTTGTGGTATTGATAGGAAGAACTTTCCTTAAGCAAAATACAGGGCGGGTGAGGTGGCTTACGCCTGTAATCCCAGCACTTTAGGAGGCTGAGGTGGATGGATCACCTGAGTTCGGGAGTTTGAGAGCAGCCTGGCCAACATGGCAAAAGCCCGTCTCTACTAAAAATATAAAAATTAGCCAGGCATGGTGGCATATGCTGGTAATCCCAGCTACTTGGGAGGCTGAGACATGAGAATCGCTTGAACCTGGGAGACAGAGGTTGCAGTGAACCAAGATCCTACTACTGCACTCCAGCCTGGGTGACAGAGTGAGACTCTGCTTCAAAAAAAAAAGAAAAGAAAAATGTGGATAATGATGTGTTTCATCAAGACTCATTATAGGCATTATTACAACACATAGAAAATGGGCATTGTTACAATAAATACTTTAAAATTGTATTTTTCTTTAGAGATAGGATCTTGCTATGTTGCCCAGACTGGTCTTGAACTCCTGGTCTCAACTGATTATCTCACATTGGTCTCCTGAAGTGCTGGGATTACAGGCATGAGTCACTGTGCCCAGCTATTATATAACAAATACTTCCTTTTTTTTTCTTTTTTTGTTTTCATCAAAGCTGCTGAAAATCAAAACAAATACTTTCAAAGTAAGCTACAGCACATGGCCTACTTACTTTTCTAATTTTTTTTTTTCTAATTTTTTAAAATAAAAACTTTGGTCATTTTGCCATTTAAGATAAATTTATTCACATAGAGGTAGAAAACCTAAAATTTAATTTTTTTTTTTTTTTTTTTTTTTTTTTAATTCTTCTGGCCAGGCGCGGTGGCTCATGCCTGTAATCCTAGTGCTTTGGGAGGCCAAGGTGGGTGGATCACCTGAGGTCAGGAGTTCAAGTCCAGCCTAGCCATTGTGGTGAAACCCCATCTTAAAAAAAAAAAGAAAAGAAAAAATTTAATTTTCTTAAGAAGGAAACTAGAACATTCTTCATCAAACTCATTGCACTAGGACCTTGTCACTGTACAGGAGAAAATCAAAGAAGAATGTTGAGATTTGCAATAGAATTTAGAGCAAGCTTTACTTCAAAGAAGATGTCTCTGTGAAGCAATTGGCTCTCAGAGTCTGAATTTGGATGCACTGATCCAGATATATACCTACAGCCCTATGTTGTAATGGGTACCACTGATTTTGTTACTATATGTGTATATTCACAGATTTTTATGAGGGGGTCTTTTCATCTTGCTTATGAAACATTGCTTGCTTTAGGAAAACTTCAGTGTTCTGTCTAAATGAAAGATTTTTTTTTGTCTCAATGGCAATATTATTTCTGCACTTGACATTGAATATGATTCGCTATTGTAAAATTATATATTGGGAATGGCTTTGGATAAGAAGCAGCTCCCAAACGTCTACCTAGCCAATAGGTTTTTAAATATAAAGAATATTAATAGAATCCCTGGGGCTAGAATTCCACATTTAGAAAACCCATCAGTTATGTTCTTAGTAATTTTTGAACATCCATTGATGGTCTGTGTCTCCCTCACAAGAAAACCAACAAGAATGAAATTGTATATTTTTTATTTTGTAGAGAAATTCAGTAATGGCCCAATTATGTTCTCTAGTAAAAGGTCGCTCTAATTAATGGATAAAAGCTGCAGGGAAGCTGTGACCTTTTGTTCTTTCTTTTACTAATGGAAAAGGCCTTGTACTCTGTGAGGGTGGGCATAATAAAATTGTACTGAAACCCACTAAATAGGGCAGTACATAGATTCTGACTATTATTGATTTTTCTGTGAGATAATCAAAAGACTATTTTGTCAACTTCAGCAGATGTTCAGACTCTGGACATGTCAACAATGATATTTTTTCCTTTAAACTTGAGATTCCTCCCTGAGTTTTTCTTGTCAGATAAGTATCAGTGGTATGATAGAAACTGCTTTGCTTTAACAAGCTTCTAGTAATCCTACTCTCAGGAAAAACGGGGAGAACACCAAAAGGGGCCTGTTTAGCCTGGGTTTCACTTCAAGAAAAAATGCAGGCCGGGCATGGTGGCTCACGCCTGTAATCCAAGCACTTTGGAGGCCAAGGCAGGCGGATCACCTGAAGTAGGGAGTTTAAGACCAGCCTGACCAACATGGTGAAACCCTGTCTTTAAAAAGAAAAAGAAAAAATGCAATGTTTTTCAGACCACACACAATCCAAGGTCAGCCTTAACACAAATGTAGAGTTAAAAATTATCCTCTGCAAGAATAAACAAAGAAAGTTCCTGAATCTAAAAAGAAAAGAAAAGAAAAGAAAAGAAAAAAAGTTGAAATCAGAAGTTATAACACAACCAGAAGCCCAGCTCAGAGCTTGAGGAAGAACCAGCAGAACAGGTCAGATTAAATAGTGAAAATGATCATAAAGATTATTAATGCTACTTGCATTCTACTACCTAATACCTCTCAAATCTATCAGCTTTTCTCCATCCTGCTGCCACTACCTCAGTCTAAACCTCATCATTCCTCCAGTAGATTCTGGAATAAACTCTAAGCTGTTTCTCTGCATGCTCTCAGGGATATAGGGAATTTCTTTTTCAATGCAAGTCAGATCATTGCAATCTCCTACACACTCCTCTTCAAACCCTACATGGCCTGAATGATTCTGCAATGACCTAATAGCTCAGTGTTTCAACCCCAGAAAGAGAGTTTTCCTCCAGAGGGTCATTATCTGAGATATTTTTTATTGTCACTTTGAAATGTGTTATTGGCCACTAGTGGATATGCTGCAAAACACTCTACAAAGTACAAGACAGACCCCCCCACACACACAAAGACAAAAAATTATCTGGCCCCAAATGTCAATGGTGCAGAGGTTGAGAAATCCAGACCACTCTTCTCCTAATTTATGCTTCAAGCATGCTAGATGTCTTTTAGTTTCACAAATTTGCTATCTTCTTCCATTTATCATCCTCCGTACATGTTATTTGCTTTGAAGGGTGTGCTTTCTCCCCTACAATTCTTCCTATTCATTATCTAAATGCTACCTTAATGTCCCTCCCTCGGAGAAAGCTTTCCTAATGTCCAACCAGCCTCTTATATGCTTATAAGCATTGTTAGGATTGTCTTACATCCTGGGTAGGACTGAGACTACAGATTTAAAAATCTTCAGTGTTAGCAGCTAGCCAATGAGATAGGGCTGTAGAGGAGACTAGTTCTGAAGGGGTCCATGTGTACATGGCTAAGTGCTTGGTTTTCTTCTGCCTGATCAATTCACTTGTCGATGTTCTCTATTGCATCTTTCCTTTTCTTTATTGTATTTTTCAGCTCCAGAATTTCCATTTTATTTTTAAAAATTATTTAAATCTCTCATTACATTTCTAATTCTGGTCACATTGTTTTCCTCATTTTGTTTGTTTCTCTGTATTTTCATTTCTTCCCCAAGAGTCCAATAAATTGTTGTATTTTATTTTCTCATTCTAAATTCACATTCAATTCTGTACCTGTGTTAGAGTTTCACTGTATTTTCTTGAAGTTTGCTGAGCTTCCTTAAAACAGTTATTTTGAATTTTTGTCAGGTAGTCTGTACATCTCCATTTCTGTAGAGTTGGTCATTTGTGCCTTATTTTTTCCATTTGGTGATGACATGTTTCCCTGATTATTCTTTTTATTATTTTTTTAAGCCAGTAAAATTTAGCACTTGGAGGTTGTATACCCTGATTGTTCTTGATCTTGCAGTCATGCATCAATAGCTGCATAGTCAAAGAACTAGCTACTTATTCTAGTCTTTGCAGACTGGCTTTGTCTGGGAAAGCTCTATAGCAGGGGTGGCACTGGGGCACACCAGAAGCCCTAGGCTAAGCAACTGTGGCTGGCATGTTGCTACAAGAAGCCCAGAGCCCCTGAAGAATACCTATCACTGAGGGCTGTCTGGAGCCCAGGGCCAGTGACATCAGCCTGGTGGCAATGCAGACTAGAGATCAAATCCTCCATGCAAGCCTGAACCCTGGAGCTGTGGGGTCCAGGGAGAAGTCCTGTGCTGACTTCTCTCTCGTTCCCCCAAGCATACAGAATCTCTCTCTGCACTGTGCTGTTTGGAGTTAGGGAAAGGGTGAGACATGTAATGTAAACCTGTCCTTCTTATCCTCTTCAATGCATCACAAGTTACTTTGATCTTTCACCTGTTTTTCTTAGTTCTGATGAAGGCATTTTTGTATGTAAATAATTGTTCAAGTTGATGTTTCTGTGGGAGGATGATTACTGCAGGGTCTTACTTTGCCATTTTGCTCCACTTCTCCTAAGTGCTTAAGTTTTCTATTTTCAGTGATAATTAACCAACAGACTTTTTACTCAAATAAATTTCAAGTATATCCTTTATGTGTAGGGATTGTGTCAGGTAAAAGGAAGAGGAAAACAAAGATGAACAAGATATGCTCTCACATTGTGTGGTATTGTTAAAAGCACTGTACCAAATGTAAGAAGAAGAGCAGGATGAGGCAGTGACTAATTTGGTCAATGATTGTTGTTCATAATTAACCAACCAATATTTATGGAGTGTCTACTAAATGCTGAGCATTGTGCAAAGTGTAGGGGATACAAAAGTAAATAGGAAACTGCTCTAACTCTTTAAAAAAATTATAATCCAGTAGAAATATTAGCTAATTTATTGGACCTTACAATTCCTTCACATGAATTATCTCATCCATTCCTCATACTTCGTATGCTCCTCACAAATTAGGTGTTTTATAGCCCCATATTAATAGAAGAAGCAACTGAGCTTTGGAGAAGTTAGTTAAGTAGAATAAAATTGAAATTTTCATGTTTGAGTTATTTAATTGTTTTAACCGCACAGTCCAGAATATACAGGATGATCAGTGTTTATTGGTGGAATCAAGGAGTAAGCCTCCTGGCCAAAGGTTATAGCTTATTAAGTGATGAGCTAGAACTATTTTTTTTTTATCATAATTGAGGGAGTATATCCTACCATGATAGAAGCTATAAACATGAGTAACTATGTATATCAATCCCACAAATACTATGCTCTTTGAAATTAATTTAGTAACAACATAATTTACTACTTACCATGTAATCTACAGTTAATTGTTTATAGAATAACTTTTAAAAGTCCGGATTTTGAAGAAAAAAAATTTGGGGAAAAATAGAAGCTGAAATGAAAGAAAATTCTTCCCTTAAATATTAAAATAGCAAAAAGCAGATAAAATGCTTTCTACTTTGTTAGCATCATCTTACTGCAATTACAACTAACATATTTTTAAAGAGAAAGTAATTTATAAAAATTATTTTTTACACAGAATGAATTTCTAGGCATTGAAAAAGCATTTCTTCTACTGTCTTTGCTATGACAGAGATCAGAAGAAGGAAAACCACATTCAAATTGGTAACAGAAAGTACTAGATCCCATGAAAATATTTCCATCTTGTCAGCCTCCTTATTTGTATTGCATCACATTTCCTGCATGACACTCTTTGTTATTGTATTTAATGTACAGACATAAGAATCTATTTAAACTAGCAAGTTCAAATACTAAGTGCCATTAAATAGAAAAAGTAGTCATTTCCAAATGAAAGAAACAACTCAATGCTCTTTAAAACCCTTCCAGAGCACACACAAAAAATCATATAAGTCTGAAATCTGAAAAAGTTCCTGTGCCCCCTCTGTGGTCAACTCTTGATGTTCTGCTTTAGAAGGAGGTCCTTTTCTCCCTCTCTAGGGAAATACCATCCCTACGCCTCACTTTGGCATTCTTTATTTGCATGCGCTAGCCTTTTTATTGCAAATAGGGCTCTAAATCTTACTTTAGAAATGGATATTGCACTATGTGTGAGTACATGTGTGAGAGAAGCTATCAATAATGTTAGTTATGAAAACCTGATCATAAGTGTTTTTAGTCCATTAGCCATTTCACTTTATTTATGTCCCCTTTCAGGCAGGATTTGAAGCCAATATTCAAAAAATGAAGTCTGGATGAAGAGCAACACAAAAGGGTATAAAACACTGTCACACTTTTTCATTCTGGAAAATATTTCTTCCTTATATTATTTCTTTAAGCAGCTCCTAACAATAAGTAACCTCTGGGGACAATAAGGAGTGCAGAATAAGAAACCAGGCCAAGGGTAGGCATTATTTAATCTATTTTATTCTATCTATCTATCTACTATTCTTTTTCTATTATTACATTTAATTATTTTTAACGATCATTATTAAATTTTAAAAGTTACTATGCACCCAATAAATGTACCTCTAGGCAATTACGACATAGTTTGCTCCATTTCACCTCCTAACAGAAATTCAGCTCATGGTTTATTAATAAAAATCCTGTTTGCTCTTATTTCAGCTTTATCTTCCAAATCGCATACATTATGAACAGTTGAACCTGCAAGGAGATAATGCTTCCTGTGCCTTTCCCGGTGTACAGTGGCTGTCAACTATTGAGATTGCTGGTGCATGGTTACCAATTTAATGTAGCCCCAAAGTCATTGCTTGATCCTGCCACAGTGAAAAGTGTGTGGAAATGTCAGCCAGGCCCCAGACTTCTCTCAATGCCTCACCTGAGCTGTAGGTAGCAAAACTACGGCAATCACTCCCAGATTTTGTTCATATTTCACAATGCCCAAGGAGAACAAAAAGAGAAAACAAAACTGGAGAGGAAAAGGTTGCCTCACATAATTTCTTTCACATTGTATTAAAACTCATAATAAAATAAATCCAAAGGAGAATAAATTTTCTCCAGTAAATCAATCGGGGGAGGGGGGAGGACTTTTAAAAAAAGAATCAAATGTTTAGTCTAATGTCCAAAAACAGCAAGCAAGGTTGTAACTCAATTATCTCACTTGGGCAAAATATCTCACTCGAGTCTTGTGCACTTGATAGTGAGCGTCTGACTTTTATATTAATTTCCATCAATGACAATGCAGATCACATGTTTTAAATCTTCATGCAGCCCCAAAAGAAAGTGAATACTAGCTCCTTGAATCACCTAGTCTTTCTCTGTGGAATCATTTCTAATTGAATGTTAAGATCAAAGTTTAAGTTTATAAGAAAGAAAAACAAGTACAGATAAATAGTTATTATCTGACATCCTTATGAAAATTCATGACCTGCAGTTTTATCAGAGGCCTTATAAGAATTCTAATTGTGAAGTATGCAGAGCTATTAAATGGCTGGTACGCTTCAGTCTCTTGATAAGAAGTGAGTTAAATAATTGTCCTGTTTAACTTGTGCTTGTTAACCTTTAAGGTCAACTAGTTTGAACATACGTTTAATGAAATCCTGGAGCCAGAATTTATGATACTGCTGCTGAATGTTAAATTGGACAATTTACATAAGCAGGACATTAACCTTCTGAGCACTAAATAGCATTTTAGCACTTAGCCGCTGGGGACAATAAGGGACATGTTCTATATATTTGTGATTAGCTTGCCTGGAAACTCTCATGATGACCAATTGGCCTACCAAGTTTAGCAGCATAATTAAATGAATGGACTCAGCCTAAGTAAATTATCAGTGCTGTGTACAGTATATCATTATAGTCCAAAGGAAAAAAGATATGAATAATTTAATAATACATTACTAATTTATCAATGCTAAATGACTTAGAGGAGGCTCTTTGTAGTTCATTGTTTTAAATTTGATATTTGATTTACTGCTTATGTGATTAAAATTGAACCTATTTTATTTCCTACCAAAAATATATAGAAACAGTAGATTTTATTTTATTATTTTGAGGAGAGAGGAGTGTTGTTTTCTGTTTTGGTGACATTACAAAATGCCTACCACTGTGCACTGATAAGCACGTAAACTAGTAATTTGTCACAATCAGATGTATGTAGTCCTCACTACTTCGTAGCCTTATGGAGGGGAGGGCACTAACCCCGGAGTTGTTCATAAGCCCAGCTTGCAACACAGCAGCAATTATCATTATGATTTGGAAGGGTCAAGCACCAGGGAAAGCAATTTGCACTTCACCTAGGAAAGTTCCTGCTGATTGTGGATAATCAATCCACTGGGCTGACTATCTGGGAGCTGTATTCTGCAACCGCAGACTAACATTAGGGTGTATTGAACTTTAATGGCCAAGTACCTATTTGGGGAAATAGTATGTCACCCTGAAGTCAGCTGGAGCCCCTGCCCCTTAGACTTCTAAAGTCAGTCTGGCCTGGATCTCAATCATTATCAGTGGCATTACAAAACTCTTGCTTTTATTCTCTAAAGGCTCTGCATTTTTACTTCTTTATGCTTTTCTCTTGACCTCACTTGAATTCTCTCTCTCTCTCTTTTTTTTTTTTTTTGAGAGTCTCTGGATGTAGTGCTTAGCCCTTTTAATAGCTTTCTTCAAAATCTACTCACCTTCACCCTTTTGGGGTTTTATTGGCAAGTGATGTGGTAGGGTCACATTGTGGAGCCCCTGATCTTTGACTAATCTAGTTGTCAACTTTTCTTCTCTCCTCTTTCTCTTCTTTAAAGGAACAATATTGTTTCTCTCTGTCTCCCCAGGGCCCCTGTGTGGTTTACCTTCTATCACAAAGATTCACACAAGTATGTTTTCAAATCAATATTTTCCCTTTTATAACATGGAAAATGTCTTCACAGTCAGTGTTAATATAATAGGAATATGGTTCCAAGTGAAGTGGATATTTGACATATATTTGGTTGATTTGCTTAATGTAGCAAATATAACTGTTAACTCTTCCCTTTCTGATTGCGTGAACCAGAGCATGCATCACCAATTAATAACCAACAATAATAACATTTTTACACTTTAGAGAATACTTATATTATCTCATCTGATCCTTGAGAGCCTGTGAGTTGTGAGGTAGATATTATTATACCAATTTCCCTTAAGAAGAAATTGAAACTAAAAGATTTAAATCTTATACAAAGAAATCCAGCTAGTGGTAACAGATCCAAATTTAACATTTACGTCTAATTCCAAGTCTAGTGCTTCTGGATTCACATGGCTTGTGTGTTCTAATCACTGTTTAGGTCAATGAACATTAATTGAATCTTTATTAATTTCTAATAATGTTAAAATACTTTTAAGTAATTCATGTACATGATAAAAAATAATTAGAATGACACAAATAATTATTTTCTTTGATTTAGTTACCCTTTCCAGAAGCAATTAATACCACTGACAGTCTATTCTATATTAGTTTGTATGCCTATCTATTTTTTTTTTTTTGAGACAGAGTCTCGCTCCATTGCCAGGAGCCAGGCTGGAGTACAGTGGCGCGATCTCAGCTCACTGCAACCTCTGCCTCCCGGGTTCAAGCAATTCTGCTTCAGCCTCCCGAGTAGCTGGGACTATAGGCACGCGCCACCACGCCTAGCTAATTTTTTGTATTTTTAGTAGAGATGGGGTTTCATCATGTTGGCCAGGTGTATGCCTATATTTTAAAAAATATTTGGTAACATACTAGAGATATCCTATTCAGCACCTTGATTGTTCACTTAATACTTGTCTCGGTGATTGATTCATTTTAGCACAAATGCACCCATTTCATTTATTTTAATAGTTACACAGCATTCCATTTTGTGTATTTGTCATGATTTATTTACTCCTTTTGATAGCCATTTAGATTTTTTATACTTTCCTATTATAAACGATATTAAAATCTTTGTAATATATCTTTATATGCAGATTTAAGTATATCTAGAAGATGAATTCCTGATTTTTTTTTTTTTGAGACAGAGTCTTGCTTTATTGCAAGGCGCCAGGCCTTGCAATGTCAGCTCACTGACATATAGTGGTGCAATCTCAGCTCACTGCAATCTCCGCTTCCTGGGTTCAAGCAATTCTCCTGCCTCAGCCTCCCGAGTAGCTGGGACTACAGGCACATGCCACCACGCCCAGCTAATTTTTGTATTTTTTAGTAGAGACGGGGTTTCACCATGCTGGCCAGGATGGTCTCGATCTATTGACCTCATGATCTGCCCGCCTCTGCCTCCGCCTCCCAAAGTGCTGGGATTACAGGCGTGAGTCACAGCGCCAGGCCGAATTCCTGATTTTAAAAAAAAATCACTCTTGGTATTATTCATAGCCATACACTGGCTGCTCAGCTTGGTGCTAATCTCCCTATCAAAAAGAAAGTAGGTTTTTCTGTTAATATCTACCCCATTTGCTCCCTATTGCTTCAACTTCATCTCGTCTTTCTAAGCTATGTTTGGGTTAGATCACCAGAACAGAGCAGAACAAATGAAAGATTAGGAAAATTAGGAATAGAGCATAGCATTAGTAAACTAACCGAGAAACAGGATCTAGCTAAGGTAGAGTCAAGCCAGTGTGGTGAGGACCCTGGAATAAAACATACCTAGATTTAAGTGGTGGCTCTACGAGTTACTAACTCTGTGATGCAGGCGAGTTGCCCAGTCTCTCAGTCATCTTTTCTCATCTCTATGTGGCTAATAACAGCACCAATATTCATAGAACCACAGAGGGATGAAATTACATAATGCTTATAAATGCAATTTCTGTCTCATAGTAAGCAGTCAACACTTCTTTTTCTTTCTTTTTTTTTCTTTTTAATTTTTCTTTCCAAATGGGATGACAAACACTTCTTAACTATTATCAGCTGTTAACATTATCACAACTGTCCAAATAGTTGATTAGACGCAGAGTTAATCTTAGATAATGTTTGGTTGTTTATTTTTAGTTTTTTATGTATTCACATCAAGCTTTTACTTGACAACTGAATGTTAATCGGTCATAGTAACAGCTTAACACTGGAATGGTCTTCCCAAGCAGATGTAACCCAAAGGTTAGGTGCTACTATATATACATTGTTAGGAGAGAAGAGTATTATTGTTCAAGTGAATATTTTCAAATGAGAACTTATACTAAAACATTTTAAAGGTATAAATTCCTAATTTTTTCTTTCTCTATTTACTTTATTATTAATTTTGTGTTTTTCTGTAAACTAAAAGTATTAAAAAAGATTTTTAAAACTTTGGGATCTCCTCTTCCTTTTTTTTTTTTTTTTTTTTTTTTTTTTACAAATGTAAAGGAAAGGAAAGATACAATTAAGTTTCATGTCAGTTGTCTCCCTGATGCCTAACCTGACTATACAAAGCTGAAGTCTCTCCTAGAATTCTCTGTGAGGATTCCTGTGATCAATTGCTTTCTGGGATATTTGATTTTCACTTGGATTGAACCAGCCCTTCTCAAAGTCTACAACTTTGCCTCTAGATGTTCCAAGGATTGACATTTTGCAATAATTTGGCACAGTGAAAAAAGCACTTGGATTTGGAATTAGAGGACTTGGGTGGTTTGTACCTTCAGCAGGGCAGTTGCCAAAGTCAATTGTTATAAAAATATCTGTCAAATGTTATTAAAAAATACTGGCCCTACTTACTTCAGGAACAAATAAGATGATGAAAGTTCTTTACGAATAATACAGCATGGGACAAATGTTAGTGATTATTGTCATTATAATTCCCATTGAGATTAGAAACAATGTTCATCGAGGCAGAGATATTATAGTATCTAGGGGCCAGAAACGAAAGAATCTCTGCCAGGTGGGTTGGAGAAGCACTCTTTCATCTCTGAAATTAGCTGGCTCTTTTGTAGTACTTCCCATTCTGTTATGCAAACACCTTGTCAGTATTTTCAGACCTCCTAGAGCTTATCTATTGGCAGACTTTTCTCTTACTCATGGTCCAGCTGGGAATTTTATATATGAATGTGTTGACAATAGCACTGAATAATTTTCTTTTCTTTGCTCCCATGCACACTTTCAGCTGGCTGAGCTGAAACTGTAAAGGTTCTGTTTCTTTCTTATCGGTCTTCCCGTCATTTCCCTTCTAGTCTGTCTGCCAATGGTCTCTAACAAATCACTGTATATTCTGGAAGTGCAAACTCACTAGAACAATAGGCATATCGAGGTGAAATGAGAAAGGTAACTTGTTGCAAAGAAACCCTATAAACCTTATTCTGCTTTCAAACCCAAATAGATATGGTTTATGAATTAGCTAATAGTCTGGATTATCTAAACTGACATGCCCCTCTGTTGTTTTGATACTCAAAACGTTAACTTTTCTTAAATGCCCAGTTGTTTAATTTATGGCAACAGATGCAGCAAGATAATAGTTTAATCTTTGTTCTCACCTTTTCTTTGTGACACACTTTCTCTTGCAAATATATCTGTAAATTCTCCTTTTTAGAAAAATTAAGTATAGAAAATAACTATTGAGACGGGTAAATCCTGGGACCTAAATATCCATTTGGGAATCCATAGTGCCCCCTAATGGTTACCGTATTCATCCACATAGAGTTAATCTGCTTTTTCCTTTAGCCACATTGCTTGCCAGACATTATAGAAGCATTAGTTTCAGAAAACTTTTCAAAGCACGCAAATAATTTCTTAGCCTTCTTCTTTTTAGTCAGTATAATTTCTGCTTGAGCTACTTTTCAATAAGCATTCGATGCTTCAGTAAGGCAGGTTTCCTTGTCTCCTACTTATTGCTCTTCTGCATCCCTTATATTTTCTTTCTTTTCTTGGCTTGGAATAAATTATTTAGTGGGGCAAGGGTAACTCTGAATTATCTCTAATTGGCATATGACTAGAAGACAGGTTTTTAAAATCTATCAGGACACATTCAAAGAATTTGAAAAATGAAAGTGTTGGTGTTGCCATCTGAAAAGATTTGAAGCATTCTTTCAACTTCATTGTAACCATCACCCACTTTGCAAGGAACATGCTTCCTGCTAACTGAAAGGAAAAGAAATTTTTCTGACATATTTTTCACCCAGACCTCCTCAAGATAATTCCTTTCATTGCTTTGGTAAGTCAATCACACTAACAGGTACCAGTTATTCTCTGCCTGCCTTGGGCTAAATAGAGCAGTTGACAAAAACCCTTTCTGGTTGTCGGGTATTAATGTAAAATACCCCTAGACCTCACTGCTTATTCATCTTCATCTAGTTGACTAATGCTTTTCCCATGTTGTTACATGTTGGTAAATTAAAGGAACCTTCCGGACAGTTCTGTCAACAGTTTACTGAAATGTGCCTCATTAGTGAGGTTGAGTTGTCACATGAGTGTAATTTAATCCTATTGAATTATCACTCAAAAATACTTAAGTGCCGGCTTTTTATACACTGGATAGAAGGTTTGCTGTGAGCACTGTCACATTTCCAGTTGATGAGAGAAGAAACAAGCAAAAAATATGCGGGGGCCTCTCTGTCCCCACCTGCCCTGCTCAATACAGTGATACTATGTCAACTCTTGAACAGAATATTACATTTCAATGTAGATCAAAACATCTCCATGGATCATTTTCTTTTCAAATCTAAAATGTTAAGAGCGAGAGCTCACTGCTCCCTCCTTCACTTCCCTGTCCACTAACAAAAGGAATCACTGATACAAAGGCCACTCTGAATGAGACATTCAGTTTCTCTAATGCTAATGGATCTCTTTAGTGTAAGATAGCATTTGTGAACTGCTATAAGTGGCACTGTGTTTTGTAAATGGCAAAATAGAAAATAGCATATGAGATTATTTTTCTATAGTTGTATTTTCATTGTGCTTTTTTTTTCTTATCTTGTCTCAGCTCATCATTGTGCTTTCCATGCTATTCTGTGGTGAGCTATGTCAAGGGAAGGATAAGAACTAATTATAAGACATGAATACAGGCTGTGCGATGCACAGTAGGAGTATTTTGTTCATTTTTCTTTCTTTTTTAAAAAAATTTTTAAATTTTAATTTATTTATTTTTATAGAGATAGGGTTTCACCATGTTGGCCAGGGTGGTTTCGAGCTCCTGACCTCAGGTGATCCGCCCGCCTTGACCTCCCAAAGTGTTGGGATTACAGGCGTGAGCCACCGCGCCCGGCTCATCTCTCTTTTCTGGAACACATTTGTAACTGTCTCCTCGGGTATTCTGACAATTGTGGTGATGTGATCAAGGCATGAGTTTTTAATTATTGTGACTTGCCAAGTTGATCAGTCCATCTGATACGGTTTTGCTATGTCCAACCCAAATCTCGTCTTGAATTGTAGCTCCCATAATTCCCCCGTGTTGTGGGAAGGATCCAGCGGGAGATAATTGAATCGCGCGGGCGGTTTCCCCCGGACTGTTCTCGTGGTAGCAAGTCTCATGAGATCTGATGGTTTGATCAGGTGTTTCCCCTTTCTCTTGGCTCTCATTTCTCTCTTGTCTGCTACCAGGAAAGACGTGTCTTTTGCCTTCTGCCATAAATGTGAGGTTTCCCCAGCTACATGGAGCTGTGAGTCCATTAACCATTTTTTCTTTATAAATTACTGTCAGGTATGTCTTTATCTGCAGTGCGAAACGGAATAATACACTATCTTACAGAAACTGAGGAGAGTCTCGGCCGGGCGCGGTGGCTCACGCCTGTAATCCCAGTACTTTGAGAGGCGGAGGTGGGCAGTTCACGAGGTCAGGATGGTCTCCACCATCCTGGCCAACATAGTGAAACCCCGTCTGTACTAAAATACAAAAAATTAGCCAGGCGTGGTGGTGGGCGCCTGTAGTCTCAGCTACTGAGGAGACTGAGGTAGGAGAACTGCTTGAACCATGGAGGCCGAGAATGCGGTGAGCCGAGATGGTGCCACTGCACTCCAGCCTGGTGAGAGTGAGGAAAAAAAAAAGAAAGAAATTGAGGAGATTCTAGTGGCTAAAGCCAGATAGCCGAAAGCTATATAGACAAATCCAAAAAATTAGCCTGACACCACAAATACACTCATGAGGTATCTGTCATAATAACAGCTAATTTTTAGTGGGTGCTTAACATGTGCAGATCTCCGTATTATGCATGTGACATGAATACTTTTGTTATTGTTATTTCTCTCAACAACTCTAAGGGTTTGACTTTATTCCAATCACCTATTAAGGAAGTTGAAACTTAGAAAGGTTAAGGTTATCTAGCTCACAAATGGTAGAATCAGAATCTGGACTCAAAGCCCATGCACTTAGCACTGATGAAGCACTACGGTAACAGCTGCGAAGCCACGGAGTCTGGTCGTTAAGTTCTAGTTATCTTAACCTGTCACTACTGTTCTCCAAAGGAATGTTGGCAACCAGGCAGTTCTAGTTCTATCATTTGCATCCGGGCTCCTAGTTAGTGTTTTCCTCTTCTGTCATAGCAGATTAGCTATGGCTCTAGAGTGGGACATTTGTTCACTGCAGTGCAGGTCATGGGATAATGAAATAGGTTCCTATAGCTTTTGGAGGCCTGAGCTGGTGCCCCTCTGACAGCACACTCGACCTTACCTGCTTGCTGTGCTTTTACGGGAATGAGGATTGTAAATTATATAGCTGCTTTCTTAGCCTTCTTACCTTCCTCCAACCTCCCCCTACTCACCCTCCATGTACCTGTCAGGCTTCACCAAAGATGCACTAAATTCTAGGTGGTGAAAAACTGACTCTGCAAAATGGGTGGTTGAAAAAAGGCCATGGTACCTTATATTGCCATTAAGATGACAGCCAAGTTTTTGCCTTAGAAATACAAAGGAAAATGCTAGGGGAAAAATTTTCAGAAAGAACACAGATTTTCATACTTATTTTTCTTCTAAAGGCAAATCAAAGAACTCAGAGTAGTTCTTTGATTTGCCTTTAGAAGAAAAAATTTTAAAAAAATCAGAGTAGTGCAGGTATACATCTTTTTTTCCATTGGTGGACTAAAACCCATAAGCAACCTCTGAGACTGCTCTAGACATAGGACTCTTATTGCTCTTGATAGCTGTTTTATATGAGAGACATAAAAGCTTCTAGTGATTTTACCAGGACTGGGAAACCTCATTCGGGAAACAGCAAAGGTGGTAGAAATAAGCTGAGTCAGGAGTACTGAGTTCTAGTCCCACCACTACTAAGTACAATATTCAATAAAAATTCATGTCTGCTGGTTTACTGACACAGAAATATATGTGATTAACTGAATTATTATTATTATTATTATTTTTTTAAAGTAGAGATGGGTGTCACCATGTTGGCCAGGCTGGTCTCGAAGTCCTGACCTCAGGTGATCCACCCATCTTGGCCTCCCAAAGTTCTGGGATTATAGTCGTGAGCCACCGTGCCCGGCCTATCTGGCAAATTATTAACATGTTGACATTATATTTTTGGAAATGTCATTACATGTTTTGGCACAGGAAAAGGAACTGAGAATGATGCATCAAGGCTGTTGATAAAGTCATTCTTAAGGGAAGAATAAGTTGCTAGCCTTTTCCAAGGAACGACACAAAGTGAAAAGCCTATACTGAAAAAATAGGTGTTTCACTGTCATTTCTTGCCCCAGACCACATTGAGCCAGGCCACAATTAGTTTGAAAATAATTGCAGCTTTCAGATTTTACATCTCCTGCCACCCTTTTAATAAAAGTGCGCATGCCCTTTCTATTAACATGGTAACAAAAAAATAAGAATTAATGATACCATGCATTTTAGTGTTATTCCCTTCAATATCTCTTCTTCATCCTATTATTTTTGTTAATAAACTACATACAAATTATATGCAAGCATATAATGTACAACTACATGTAAATTATACAGCCATTCATCTATTCATTCATTTATTTATAAAGTGGTGATGCCCATTCCCCATTCCAAATCCTTGTCCCATTGTGGCTGGTCAATTATAACAACTTCTTGCTATTTTCCTACCCTCTATTTTGTTGTCTTTTGTATTTACTCTTTTCTTATCTTTTTAAGTGTCATTTTATTTTTATTTATTTTAAATTTTTTCTTTTATTTCCTTATTCTACACTGGCTCAGAAACAATTTATTTTTATTTCTTATTATATATTTTCAGAGATAGGGGTCTTACTCTTGCCCAGGCTGGTCTTGAACTCCTGGCCTCAAGGGATCCTCCCATCTGAAGCCTTCCCAGTGGCTGAGATTACATGCCTGTGCCACTGCACCCAGCTCTGGTGTTCACCTGTTTTCAAATTTCATTGCCCTTTATCTGCCCTCAGAGTCTTCCAGGTGTCTTGCATTAGAAAACTGGAGAAATTGTAGAGCTCTTTTTTTTTTAACACCTCCACCACACCTATAGAGCTCTTCAATAGGTAGAAAATGTTGGAAGAAGATTAGAATTAGAGAGTGGGTTGGGGGAAAGAACAGGTTGGAACTTACTGCATTAAGTATCAAGAAGGTGAAACAAATGTGGAAATGATTTCCAGTATGTGACAAAACAAGGGTAGACATGATGGTAGATGAGATCACGAAGAAGATCAAGTAAAGGGAAATGAGAACTGAGCATAATAGTGAGTACCCAATAAACTTTTGCTATTTATGGTATCCTTATTGGGAAATGCATTCCTAGTATGTTTGTTAGGATGGTCATGAGCTGATTCTTTTTTTTTTTTTTTTTTTTTTTTTTGAGACAGATTCTTGTTCTGTCACCCACGCTGGAGGGCAGTGTTGCAATCGTAGCTCACTCAACCTCTGCTGCGTAGTCTCAAGCAATCCTCCCACCCCAGCCTCCCATGCAGCTGGGGCCACAGGCACTTGCCACCACACCAGGCATTTTTGTATTTTTAGTAAAGATGGGGTTTCGCCATTTTGGCTAGGCTGGTCTCAAACTCCTGAGCTCAAGTGATCTGCCCGCCTTGGAGTCCCAAAGTGCTGAGATTACAGGCATGAGCCACCACACCTGGCCTCTGATTCTTTTAAATTGTGAAATTATTCCTTGTGTTCATTATGGATTCTAATTCTCCACTTCAAAAGTTATTTGCAAGAGGGATATTCCTAGAACTTTCTTTCGACAATCAAATAGCAGCTCAATGGATGGGAAGTCTCCAAAACCAAATCTTTAAAATAGATTATAACCCTCATCCATCTTGAGGCTAAGAAAATAACTGAGTTTTGTAAAAGGAAAATCCAATAGCAGCTGCAGAAAAGAAATACTAGAAAAAGACTTCAGAGATCACAGCTGAAGCACTTGTTTACTATAAGAGAAAATAGGCAAAGAAAGGTTAAGAAACTAACTCAGGGCCTTCTGCTTATAACTAGCAGAAATCTCAACCAATGTCATATGAAGGGTGGATTCGGAAAAAGAAAATTCACTCAACGTTTTGGTAACAATGGGTGCACTCCCTGGAGCCAAATGTCAAAGACCCAGCTTGAAATCTCAAATTAAAACTTTAAAATGTCAATTAAAATTTTACTTAATTAAAAGAAAAAGCAGGAGCATTTTTCAAGAACACCCCTTCCCTTCGCTTGAAAATCAGCAAATAACCAAAGTCAGCCACTGATTTGGATTTTTTTCACTTTCTATCTAAAAATGGTCGCGAGGCTGTCACAGGGTAGCTTGGGGGCACCCCAGAAGGGCAGAGCAACCTCACAAGACAATCTGGACCCACTACCCTTCACAAACTCAGCGTGATTGTACACTTTACCACATTTCTAGATCTGTATCATGAGTATGTTTCTGGAATTAGTGTTAAATCTTTTAGAAAATTCAGAGCACAAAAATCTATAAAGGTGGAGACAATATGGTACAGGTATAGTGAAGAGAATAAATATTGAACAGCCCAGGTTTACATCTTAAATCTTTCTATGAACTTTAGCTTTCTCATTTTAAAAACAGGAATTCCTGCCACGCAAGATTGTAATGAGAATAAATAGGTAACCAAATAAAAAGTGTTGAATACACCAGTGGTTCTCAACATAGAATAATTTTACCTCCTTACCTCTCGCCAGGGGACAGTGGCAAAATCTAGTGATATTTTTGTTATCACAACTAGGGAGGGAGTGTTATTTGTGGGTAGAGGCCAAGGATGCTGCTAGAAACCCTTTAATACACAAGACAGGCCCCACAACAGGGAGTTATCTGGCCCAAGTGTGGATAGTGTAGAGGCTGAGAAACCCTGGTATGCACAGAGCACAGAGCAGTTAGGCAGGGAAGGGTGGTTATTACTATTTCCTACAATATTTCAATACTAGATCTAATATGAAACAGAAACAACATGAGTGGGGGGAGATTAAATATCTCCCCATCTCTTATAATGAATTAACTCCTAAGTTTCCTTGGAAATATACATATCATCTGAACAACTTGAATACCCTTCCAATAGCTCCAGGAACATTCAGAATAGTATCTAGGCTGAGACTGACTTCTGTGAATGATTAAAGGAATTTTCCTGTCAATATTATTATATGTCAAATAGCAAACCTCTTGATATATATGACAGCTAAAACCTAAGACAGGCATAGGCTGAAAATACCATTTAAAATTTGGATCTCTCAGCCTGGGCAACATGGTAAACCCCATCTCTACCAAAATACAAAAATTAGCCCAGCGTGGTGGTGCATGCCTGTAGTCTCAAGCTACTTGGGAGGCTGCAGTGGGAGGATCACTTGAGCCCGAGAGGCAGAGGCTGCAGTAAGCCAAGATTGTGCCACTGCACTCTAGCGTGGGTGACAGAGTGAAATCCCCCTCTTAAAAAAAAAATCGGATCTCTGTTGTAGTAACCTGACTATTCCTTCCCACTCTCTCCCACCTGCATTACTGTGAACTGAAATCCTTGCAAGCTTTGGGCTTTCTTTGCAGCCTCCCTCCCAGGACAGTCAGGGTTTGGGGTCAGTGAGATATTGCACACTATTTATAAAATACATCCTAAGCTCCTGAGCTCTTGGAAATCTTACGTTGTTATTTCTGTGCTCTTCTACAAATGTGACATTCCTCTGCCTTTTCTATTGTGGAATTGTCCCATGATGTTCCTATGTAGGAATATTTTTCCATGGTAACTTTGAAAAATCACATAGTAGTTGAAATGCATTACACTTGGACTATTTTTTAATATGCCAATAAAATTATTTTTTTCTTTTAACTCAATTCATTAAATCAGATTCTGACATTTTCTGAAAAGGACCTGTATTAAATTGAATCTAGTTTCTCACACACTGTTTTTATGGAATTTTTTAGATTAGCCATCCTCAGGTAAAAGCTTCCCTCTTCATTTTGTCATATGACAGTTTTGAACATTGTCACTTATAACCTCCTTCCCAATTTGCCTCAGCCACCTACTAGGAAGTTCAACCTTTCTGTATCACCATAGCCATCGTATATGTATGTACTTTGAATATTACCCATGTACAGTTTTTATTATTACTCTTTCATAATCAATTTATTCACACCAGTTTTACGACAGTGGTTGTTTTAGGAATCTTTGTATTTCTGCAGAGTCAAGCATAAGGTAGATACACCATAAGCCCTCACTAAATGTTAATTTAATGAAGAAAGACTGATACACGTTCAACCAAGTTGAACGTTCAACATAAGTGTTTTGGATTCCCAAAGAATGGTGTTTACATAATCTTATCAGTGTCCCCTTGGTTCTTTGTATGTAATATTAGGAACATCACAAACATGTCACAGGTAGAATTTATCTGTAACTAGCACCAGATCTTATAGTAGATGTAAGTTTTGTAGTCATAGGAAAGATTCTGAAAATAAATATTGTTAAGAATTTGTATCTATCTTGAGCTCCTTAAAGATCATGAATAGGATATAAGATTTCATCTCTGATAAATATGAAATGAAGCAAAATGAAATGAAGTTAAGCAAAACCTTAAATATAAATAAAAGAACCCACTACATTGATGCACATAACTTATTGCATACTCACATACCAGATGACACTGGCCTAAAAATTTATTGCCAAATATTTACTTTTGTAACATACTGCCAAAATAAAAGATTTCAAGATATTGAAATGACTTTTAAGTAAATGATACTAATTAAAACTGAAAAAAAAAAAATCCAGTCTTGCCTTTAACCCAACAAATACGTATTGAATACCTATTATGTGTTAGACCCTGTTCTAGATACTTGGGGCATAACAGTGACCAAACTTTTTTTTTTAAGAGATGGACTCTCACTCTGTTGCCTAGGCTGCTAGAGTCTAGTAGCACAATCATAGCTCACCAAAACCTCAAGCTCCTGGAATCAAGGAATCTATCTGACTCAGTTTCCTAAAGCATTGAGATTATAGGTGTGAATCATCACACCTAATGAAACCAGTTCTTGAAGCTCACTCTCGATCCATACTCATTTGCAACTGGAGAAATATGGAAGGAATAATGGTTTGCTTCTTAAATGTATTAACAAATATATTGTTTGAATTTTTGAGATATATTTAATGAGTTGAGGATCTGGATTTTATATGAAAGAATTAGTGAGGAAAGAATGCGTGAGCTTTTTTTTTTTCTTTTTTACAAAAATTTAAATTTTTTTTCTTCTTATCCTTCACCTTAGAGTGAGTGCATGAGTTTTTAAAAGTTATGTCCAAATAGATGAGATTGAATAGTTTCAAAGCTATTTCCTAGAATGCTTCATTGATGGTCAGGTGAATTCCCAGTTAGGATGATTTTCTACTTTACTGTTTTACTTAGACCTAATCATTGTTCATTGTCTTACGGATATAGAACAAATAGTTTTATCTACCTACATATTTAAGTGATATGTTCAAATTTTAATCTTTTATTTAAAAATAGAGAAGTTGTCTGAGGAAAGGAAAAATAGCCAAAAAAAAAAAAAAAAAGACTTATCTCTGGTCATTAGTGTAAATTCAGTTGTCTGTACATTATGGGGAATTAGTCACTTTTTAGAAAGAGCTTTTAATTGCTTAATCTAAGTAATGTGGGCATTGGCATACGTGTTTTATTTTAGGGTCTATCTAGCCCACTCAGAAAATGTAATGGACCTAATTTTCATTTAGTATAGGTCTGTGCAGTTCCTAAAACATCTAAATGGCTATTAATTTAATCAGGTAATTTAACTATAGCTCTAGAAAAGGCCACCAGCTAGTTGTCACGCAATGATTATGAGGATGACATTTCTATCCCATGATGCCAGAGGCAGACTTTGATACATCATTTTCTTTTTGAAGGTTAAACTCAGATAACCTGCCTTTGGCATTTAATTAGCTACATATTAAACACTCTTTTAATAATAAAATGATTAAAAATTTTATTGCTTCTCAAATGAGGCCCTTTTAGATAGATTTAATGACTTGGTTAGAGCTCTGTAGTTTGTGAACCAAACCTTACTTAGGCCAGTATGTAGTAATGATATGTTTTACAGCTTACAAAATCTGTATTTTATTCAAATGATGGCCATAATCATTTTGGATAAAACTTATAATGCTTTCTTCTGTATTTTTAAGTCTAACTGTTAAATGTCATTGGAAAGTAACCAGAAACCCATTGATTCAAAATTTTCAGAAATTACCAAGTTCGAGATTAATAAAGAGACTGTGAAGTCTGTTTAATGTGCTGAATCTTATATACTAATTGTTTACCCTTTGTAAAATCATTTGTCACCGTTGAATACCTGCAAAAAAAAGTATTGTAGAAATGACAGAGAAGTGTGAGTGGACTGCAAATCCCCATCCATATTTTCAGTTAATATTAGCTCTTCAGTGAAAACAGTCATCAAGAGACCATTCATTGTTCATCCTTTGCATGAATTGAGAGGGAAAGAGGGCATCAAAATAATTTGTAAAATAGAGTTGAAGAGACAAAATGCTGTCACACAAGAGCATACAGTAACCATAGTTTGAATAAAAATGACCATTTTACTTTTACTCCTTTTTAAACTTTTTATTTAATTTTGAATTTATTTTATTATCTGTATCTGCACAGGTTTTAAATGCTCAGTTCCATGAGAATTGACGTGAGTATACACCCATATAATGCCCACCTCAATAAAGCTATAGAACAACTCAGTTATCCTCAAGAATTCCTCATGCCTTTCTAGTCCAGTAGTCCTCACCACTGCCCAACTCTGTTGAATTCTGTCACCATAATTTAGTTTTGCCTGTTTTAGAAAAATACATATAAACACAATCATGCAGTGGGCATGCTTCTTTTGTCTATCACATTATTTTGAGATTTATGCAAGTTCTTGCATGTATTTATTTTTCTTTTAATTTCTGTGCAGTATTCCGTTATGTGAATATATCACAATTGTTTATGCATTCACCTGTTGATGGACATTTGGGTTGTTTTCAGTGGTTTACTATGAACGGGAGTTCACTCATGATTTGGCTCTCCGTTTGCCTATTATTGGTGTGTAGGAATGCTTGTGATTTTTGCACATTGATTTTGTGTCCTGAGACTGCTGAAGTTGCTTATCAGCTTAAGGACATTTTGAGTTGAGATGATGGGGTTTTCTAGATATATAATCATGTCATCTGCAAACAGAGACAATTTGACTTCCTCTCTTCTTATTTGAATACCTTTCTTTCTTTCTGTTGCCTAATTGCCCTGTTCAGAACTTCCAATACTATGTTGAATAAGAGTGCTAAGAGAGGGCATCCTTGTCTTGTGCCGGTTTTTAAAGAGAATGCTTCCAGTTTTTGACCATTCAGTATGATATTGGCTGTGGGTTTGTCATAAATATCTCATTATTTTGAGATACATTCCATCAATGTGGCTGGTCAAAATTGAGACCTAGTACCAAAATATGTAAAATATCTCATTAATAATTTTATACTGATTACATATTAAGTTAATAATATTCTGGATGTATGGGTTAGATAAAATACATAGAAATGAATCTTAACTGTTTTTTTACTTTTTTGAACACAGCTGTTGAAAAATTTAAAATTACATATGTGGCTCCCATTTTATTGCTGATGGTCATTGTTCATCTAGATGTATTAATATAGTCCCATACTATACAAAATGTTAAACAAGTATTGCTACATGCTAATTATACTTTTTGTAGTTATAAATGGAGAGCGATTTCAATAGGTGACTGCTTCACAGAGGTCCCTTAAAATTGGCCTCTGATGAGTGAATGAATGACTAACGAAGAAATCTTGTTTACCTGAAGCACCTAAACTCTATGGGTACCAGAAGATCAATTCTGCTTAGTAGTGTTGTAGACTCCATTCCTGCTGAAGTTCTGAATTATTGGCAGGAGTGGTTATAACCAATTTTCATAAGGATAGGTTGAGAGCAAATGGACAAAGCAAGCAGAATTCCATTCTAGATTCTCTTTTCTCATTGCATATTATGATCACTACTTCACAGAGGCATAATTTGTATTTATCTTCATACAATCTCAACATAAAAAGATGAGGATGAATGCAAGTGAAGAACAAACCTTCCCTAAAGACAGCTAGTAACTTAAACGTGTGAAAGTAGAACTCCATGTGAACTTTTCTTCATGTGGTTATCTATACATGTAGAATGCAATAAATAATTGGGGGCATATATCCTTCTTCAAAAAGAACAAACAAACAAACAAAATGCCTAAAGTTTATAGAATAAAGATTAAGTAACTCAAATTAAACATTTGACTACAGGCATTTATGTGATTGCCGTGTGTGTGTAGATATGGCCAAAAGGCAGACCTTATAGGATAATGGAAGCACGCATATTTTCTGAGGAGAGCAAAGAAAGTTCTCTGATTTCTAAGAAAACTCTCATCTACCTTGAGAGTATCTGAGTCAGAGGCCTTATTGATAACGTCTAAAAGTGAGTCTGTGGAGGGTATACTTGCAAGAGTTACAGAAAAAAGGAAAGAAAAACAATGTCACCCTATTCTCTTTGTAAACCATTTTTTTTTAATAGAGATGGGATCTCACTATTTTGCCTAGGCTGGTCTTGAACTCCTTGAACTCCAGATCTCAAGCCATCCTCCTGCCTTGGACTCCCAAAGTGTTGGGATTACAGGAGTCAGTTAGTGCTCCCAGTTCACCCTATTCTCAAGAGGATTAGAACTTTAATTTCTTTTTCTTTTTTCTTTTTTTTAAGATGAGGTTTTACCATGATGACCAGGCTGGTCTTGAACTCCTGACCTCAGGTGATCCACCCACTTCGACCTCCCAAAGTGCTGGGATTACAGGCATGAGCCACCGCACCCGGCCAAGAACTTTAATTTCTTAATCCATGTGTTGGATGCTGTATCAAATGCAAAGCTCTCCCCACCCAAAGTTACTCTGTTTACAGAAACCTCTTTTTGTCTAACTTTCCTTTTATAAATGTAATCTTTGCTGAAAATGTCACATTAAGTCTTAGACTGCCTATGTTCTCCCCACCAAACAGAGCTATCTGTGCCTCACCAAACAAACTCTATCAATGCATTTTAATCATGTTATGTCTTCATAACCACAAAAAGTTGACCAATGTGAGAAAGGACTGGTTAACCAACAAGTTGCTTATTCTACGTAAACCCAACTAGCTGATGTGTTTGAATAATTGGACTGGGCAGCAAAGCTGTTTGATGTGAAGTTTCTAGTTGTAGGTGAGACAGAGTTCCAAGAATTATTTTGTACTGAAGAAATGTCATGCACATGACAATATGATTTCTGAATTGTGACGTCCGTAGCTCTTTGTACATCCTTATCAATTGTAGTTTATATGCACAGATATTTAACTGTCAGAGATCAGGCGATCTCCTTTAGTATACAGGACCACCATGGTATGGCATTTAAGAGCAACAACACTGGAGCCGAACTGAGCTCAGCTGCCTCCTAGCTGTGTGACCTAGGTACTCATCATTCCGGGCCTGTTTCCTTGTCTTTAAAACGGGATAATAATAGTATGAAGTACAAAAGCTGTTCTGAGAATTAGGAATTTTTAACGTGCCTTAAGAAGTGCTTGGAATATATAAACACTGTTAATTGTTACCTATTTTATATTGCAATTAGAAAGTCTCACCAGTTCAATGGCAGTTATGTGTGCATCAGTTTAGAAATACTTCTGCTGTTACGCAGAACACCTAAGTTTCTTATTTTCTTTTTTATTTATATTTTTATTTAAAAAATTGAGGCAGGTTCTCACTATGTTGCCCAGGATGGTCTTGAACTCTCATGCTCGAGCAGTGCTCTTTCCTTGGCTTCCCAAAGTGCTGGGATTACAGGTGTGAGCCACCACGCACGGCCAGAACACATAAGTTTCTATAGCCTTGGACAGTCTTAGATGTAAAGAAGTTCAGGTAATTTCCTACAACCTTCCCACAAACTGCTAAAAATTAGTTTTATTATTTTTTTTTTGTTGAGAAATGATTTCAAAACAGGAAACTAGAGTCAAAACTCCCTGTTATTCCTCAAAATTGCATACTTTAATGTGGAATTCTTTGGAAAAGATTTGTGCAAGCTAGCCACCCATCGGTGTCTGTTTTTTAGTCTAAGATATTAGCACAATTTGTGGAAGCTTTATCTTAGAGAGGAATGGCTCATAGCTCTGAAGAGTCAGCATAATAGAAGTGATGCACAACAGTTCAGGCTCCAGAATTCTAGGTGTCTCTTCTTTATGAGAATGAAGGCAAACCACCTGACCTCTTTGGGGTTCAGTTTTCTCCTCTGAAAAATGGGGATAATATAAGCCCCTGCCTCATGGGGTTGTTGTGACAATTAAACGAATTAAATACATGTAAAACTAAGTATAGTATTTGACTCACAGAGTCCTCAAGAAGGGTTTGGTCTGTTAGAGTTGTGACTCTAAATCTCAAAACTCTCAATTTCTCAGAGCCTTTTGGAGAATTGTCTTGGCATCTTATTTCTAGTTTTCTCCCTGGAGAATTATTAGGGAGCCCCTATGACTTCGTCAGGCTTGAATAAGAGGTTTATTATGAAAAAGAGATGCTCATTATCAGACTGGTTCTGCAGCTCACTTTCTTACTTCTCAGGGCAAGGGTTTTCAGCAGGTCTAGCAGCATCTTCTCAAATGGTCTCTTGGCTTGGATCAAGTTGCTTCAGTGTACCAGCATCTCTCATTTTCAGCTCAACTCTACTTGCCCACAGCTATAAAGTAGCTTTTTTTTTTTTTTTTTTTTTTTTTTGAGACAGAGTCTGGCTCTGTTGCCCAGGCTGTTACCCAGGCTGGAGTACAATGGCACAATCTCAGCTTCCCATCACCTCACAATCTCAGCTTCCCAGGTTCAAACTGTTCTCCTGACTCAACTTCCCAAGTAGCTGGGATTACAGGTGCATGACACCATGCCCGGCTAATTTTTGTATTTTTAGTAGAGATGGGGTTTCACCATGTTGGCCAGGCTGGTCTTCAACTCCTGACCTCAGATAATCTGCCCGCCTTGGCCTCCCAAAGTACTGGGATTATAGGCGTGGGCCACTGTGCCTAGCCTTACAAATCAGCTTTGAAAAGCATGTTTTCCCACAAGTCCAGAGGAAGGAAAAAACAGACTTGATTTTCCCATGGTTCCTGCAGTAACCCTGTCTGGGACAAAGCTAGGTTGATTTGTTTTTCAAGCAACAGGAGTGCCATTAGTGCAGTTGTGTTAATATGCTTCTCCAGTCAACAAACATTCCCAGGCTGGGACTTGGGTCCTGGAAAGATATGAGCCAAATGTGTATTTAATGAGGTCCGTATTTTTAGTTTCCAGTGTAGCATCTATAAATTGAAGATGTTCATTAAATTTAATGTGAAATCTTTTTCTATCAAAATCCAGTGATTAATTTGATTTGTACATGGCTTGGAGTTTCAAATAAACAAAATTGCAGCAATTATTTAATGTGAACTTTGGGATTAGTTAAAAAATTTTGATATATCCATACAGTGGAATATGCAACAGCCATTAATAATGCAGTCTTGGGAATATGGTTATAGATATGTAAAAATACAATATGTTCTTAAGGGAAAAAAGGGCAAATTACAAAATAGTATTTATTATATGTCCCAGGGTCTTAGAAAAATATCTGAATGTCTAGACATCAAAGTATTGATGACTAATAATTTATGGTGGTAGGAAATAAAAAATTTTATTTTGAGTGTTTTTTTTTACATTTCCTAATTTTTATGCAGTTAAAATATATTATTTATGAAAGGCATGTTAAACCAAGCTATAATATACAAATACTATGAATACTACAGCTAACTATTAACAATTTTAGATGATTTCTTTGTGAACATGAAAAATTAGGTCAAAATAGTATGAATTAGTCATTCAACAATTATTGCAATTTCTTGATTGCCTACTACTTGTGAGCTACTAATTGTATAATATTAAAAGTTTTCTAGTAAATATTACTATACCCATTCTATTGATAACGAAACTGAACTCAGAGAAGTTGAATAACTTGCACAAGTGTAGCTGATAAACAGCAGGGCAAGGATTCAAACCTTGCTCTATTGAGTTTCATTCTACCACTGCAACCTGCTTTTCAAAATGAGGACCAGAAGAATCAAATCACATTGACTAACAAATTACAGATCTCTGATCGAAACTGGGGTCTTTCTAATTCCAAAGCCTAAGGTTTTTCTGCTGCACTGCTATGTCTTTTTGTCTGTGGATGTGCTATTGGTGAAAGCAAGTCATGACTAAGTGTAGAGTCAGTGTGAGGGGACTAAACACATGTATGGATAGCAGGAAGTGTGATTTATCAGGGGCCATTGATATGCAATCTGTCTTAGACATCTCTGGCTGCTGTAACAAAAATACCACAGACTGGACAGCTTAAACAGCAAGTATTTATTTGTCACAGTTTGGGAGGCCAGAAGTCTGAGATCAGGGTGCCAGCATGGTCACATTCTTGATGAAAGTATTCTTTCCATTTTACAGACAATTCCTTGTACCCTCACTTAGCAGGAAGCAAAGAGGGAGAGGAAGCAAACTCTTTCCTACCTTTCCTTATAAGGGTACTAATTCCATCCTGAGCACTTCACTCTTAGGATTTAATCACCTCCCAAAGTCTCCACCTACTGATACCATCCCATTAGGGCTTAAGGTTTCAACGTATGAATTTGGGGAAACATAAACATACAGTCCACAGCATAACCTAAAGAACTAAAGAAGTTTCAGAGAAAAATAACTAAAATGGTTGAGGAAATGAGGTGGGAGAAAATTATAAGATTGCCAAAAATTTGCCTCTGAAAAGGAACATGAAGATATAAATAATATGGATAAATAAACCTGAACATTTTTATCAAAGCCAGAAATACTATAAGGAGAATTCACCATTTGACACTAAATCTAAATAAATTTAAAGCAAATTTTAAAAAATTATAATGTACAAGCTTACACATTTAATTAATTTTGGGGATTCAGTATTCTATGGGATGGTACTGGCAAAAAGTGCAAATTGATCAAGAAAGAATGTGAATAAATTTGTGTATGTTGGAGCTCCAGATGGGCTTTAGGGGAAGCACTGGTTTCCAAAAAAAAAAAAGATCAGACTGACTTTGGGGAACTTTGAAGCATATATCTCTTGGGCTGCATAACCAAGAGATTTCACTGTTTCGGTGGGGAAGATACTTCAGGTCCTAATTTTCTCAAAAGATGATCTTATACTGAAAACAAACAAACAAAACCCAACTATTCCTTCCTCCTCTAAATGTTTGTACTGTTATATTTCTACAGAAGAAAATTAGGTCCTCAGTCCTACTTGAAGGCATAAAATTTAGTTGTAAGAGAGACCTGAGTTTATACCTTGGTTTATATACCTACTAGCTGTGTAAACTTTGGGCAAGAGAAGCCATCTTTCCCAAGCAACTCCCCATTACATCCCCACCCTTCACCTGAAAAATGGGATAAAAATGCCAACTTAATAGGGGTTTTCTTTAGAATGAAATAGAATAATAATCTATTGCTTCTTGGCCTTTTGGCTAAGATCAAGTGTAAATAAAATAATCCATATAGTACTTAGTGCATGCCTTGTAAATATTAAGGGCTCCATTAATGGTGGCAATTATTATTACTAACAACTTAGTCTTTACTGTCCGTGTTTGTGACAGACTCCTTGAGTGGATGGGACATAGTTTTAGATTGCTATGACAGTTCCTGTTCCTATGATTTTATAGTTTTGAAATTGATAAGAAAAACAAGATGATTTATTGTTGAGAGAATGCAGTCTCTTCCCTTGTTTTGAAGACTGCTTTAAAGTAGAACTATCTGTACACAGTGGAAGGTAGTTAGCACATGAGGGTATATCAGGGAAATAATAATAGCAATGATGATGATAATAATTCTGTCATTTACTGAGATCCTATTTTGTTCCAGGTATAGTCCTAGGTTTGTTTTGTTTTGTTTCTTTTGAGATGGGGTCTTGTTCTGTCACCCAGGCTGGAGTGCAGAGGTGCAGTCTCAGCCCACTGCAACCTTTGCCTCCCAGGTTCAAGTGATTCTCCTGCCTCAACCTTCCAAGTAGCTGGGATTACAGGCACCTGCCATCATGCCCACCTAATTTTTGTATTTTAATAGAGACAGGTTTCACCATGTTAGCCAGGCTGGTCTTGAACTCCTGAACTCAAGTGATTGGCCGACCTTGGCCTCCCAAAGTGCTGGGATTACAGGCGTGAGCCACCATGCCTGTCCTGTCCTGGGTGTTTTGTGTACTTTACCTTACTTCATTCTTGTAACAGTCTATTAGGATTATGCTACTGTTTTCATTTACAGATGAGGAAACAGGTTTGGAGATTTTTAGTCACTTGCTCTTGGTCCGCTTAGAAGAGCCAGTATTCCACACTGCTGTCTGAGTTGGTTGTAGACTTGATAATACTTAAATATAGGAACATGCCTTGATTTTCAGTATTTTCTCTTCAAGTATTTATGGAAAGAATGAGGGAGTAAGTGAATGAACGAATGACAATGAAAGTAAAGGTGCAGAAAATGTTTAGGAAATTAGCAGTGAAATTTCTGACCAGCTATTAGATTAAAAACAAACACACGCACACACACACACACATTTTCTAAGCAAAGTTGTGATCTTCAGGAAGAGCAAAGTGGATAATTTGAAATATTTCAATTTTGAAAATGTCTTTATTAAAAGATACTGCTTTCTCCTCTCTCAAATTGACATACTTTTCTAAGAGCTTACTTATTATGCAGCTAATTTCTCAATATTAATGTGTATATAGGGGAACTTTTGGGCAGTCTAGGAATAAGCATGTTAAAGGGGTTTTGCTGGTGAGGAGGAGATTACAATTTCAGGTAATTTTCTGCTTATACTGTTCTTTTCGTAGGCTTTTAGATGAGTCATGGCTTTGTCCAAGAAACCAACTGCTGTTTGCAACCCTACTTTGTCAATGAAACCTATTGTAGTAATACTATCAAATCTATCTTCAACTGACAAACTATGTAAAATTTCACTTTTTTGATATTGTTGCTATTATGAGGTCCCCCAAGTTTCTTGTCTTTGATGGTGGTTTTTTTCTTCCTTTGCTATATGCTTAGCTAGTAAGATTTATTCAAGTAGAATATTCACACCGCTCTTACCTAAACCAACTTTCTTTCCTCCTTTTGGCGTCTTCTTTGTAAAGGCACTCTCTTTGTGCCAGTTTAATGAATTTGGGGATGAGTTTTAGTTCTTTTGAAATCTGTGTACTTTCTGGAGGTCTCCAGAGAGTAAAACAAAGACTCCTGATTATGGTTATAAACATTGGTTTAAGTGGAGAACTCGTGATGGAGGACGAAGGGAGATGTTCTATGTCTCTGTGATTTCAATTGATTTATCTCTGTACTTTTCTGAACAGAAAGGAAGCCCCTAAACACCAGCAAATCAACAAATGTACACTTTTTTTTTCAGCTCAAATATTCACTAGAGGAAAGTGGCATCCAGGCAAAAGATATCCGGAAACACAGGCTCTTGTGTTGGAATTGTACCAGTGGTCATTTTCCTTGCAGAAATCTCAAATGCCCCCTGCCCTGAGTTAAAGAGCCCCTGTGCAGAAGGGTTGAAATTGCTTCCTGGCGGTGGCCACAGCAGGGACATCAATCCTCATCTGTTCCCCACCACTGAACTTTCCACTGAATACTAGAAACAAGCGACACTCTCTCCAACACCAGTGGGACCTGGCTTTTGGAAGTAAGATTGAATGGCTATTAGAAGGGGTGACGGGTATAACTTACCACTCCGTGCAGTGCGAGCACGGTAAGGAAGTAACTCAGAATCATAGAAGGGTAGACCTGGAAGGCTCCTTAGACATTATCCCAGCCAATGTCTTCATTTTACAGGTGAAGAAACTGAGGTCCAAAGAGATTAATTGACTTATTCAAAGTCATGTTGTAAGTTGTTCTTTTGTTGCTCTGGGTCACCTTTAAACAAAA
Organism: Plecturocebus donacophilus; assembly: GCA_004027715.1. Taxonomy (NCBI): domain Eukaryota; kingdom Metazoa; phylum Chordata; class Mammalia; order Primates; family Pitheciidae; genus Plecturocebus; species Plecturocebus donacophilus. Next base: position 45,867 of record PVKP010011048.1, read on the forward strand.
TTATTTATTTTCAAGGTTTCTAAGAGTTCAGAGTCCATAGTCCATCAGGAATTATAGTTTGAAATGCTTTCTTTTAGAACTCATTCATTCTGCAGTATTTAATGGGAAACTGTAGTGAACATGTTCTATATATTATAGGTAATTTTAAAAAGGAAGAGATTTTAATTGGGAGTTTCAGAATTTGTATAGCAAGAGGAATATCAAATGCTCAATATATGTATATAAATGCTATGTATAAAGTCAATTTGATTGAACTGGTGTCTTCAGCTTTATCTTAAAGGTTTAGACTTATGGCCATTATTTGTATTAATATATGGAGAGCTGACTGGGTGCAGTGGCTCACAACTGTAATCCCAGCACTTTGGGAAGCCGAGGTGAGAGGATCACTTTAGCCTGGGAGCTTGAGACCAGGCTAGGCAACATAGTAAAACTCCATCTCTATAAAAAATTTTAAAAATTAGTCTGGTCTGGTGGCACACATCTGTGGTCCTAGCTACTCAGGAGGCTGAGGTAGAAGGATCACTTGAGCCCAGGAGGTTGAGGTTGCAGTGAGCTGAGATTGTGCCACTGTACTCCAGCCTAAGTAATAGAGTGAGATCCTGTCTCAAAAAAAAAAAAAAATATATATATATATATATATATATATATATACACACACACGTATACATATATATGTATATGTATTTTATACATGTATATGTGTGCATATATGTATGAGTGTGTGTATATATATGCACATATGGAGAGAGAGAGAGAGAGCACTATTACTTTGTTAGAGATTATAAACTAAAAGTGCTAAATGAGAATGTATACCTTGTGATCTGTACTCTTTCCATATATCAGCAAGGTTTTCTGGGCGTTTCAGCAGCCATGCAGAATTGAAAATATGCTTATGATCCATGAAAGAAAAATTGAATCTTGGCTCTTTGAAGCAGTTTCCTTTCTTGATCCTGGTTTCCTTATCTCTAATATAAATAATATAAAGTGGTCAGATTGGCCAGATGTAGTAGCTCACGCCTGTAGTCTCAGCACTTTGGGAAGCTGAGTCAGACAGATCGCTTGAGGTCAAGAGTTCGAGATCAGCCTGGTCAACATGGTGAAACCCTGTCTCTACTAAAAATACCAAAAAAAAAAAAAAAAAAAAAATTTAGCCAAGCATGGTGGCATACACCTGTGGTCCCAGCTACTAGGGAAGCTGAGGCAGGAGAATCACTTGAACCCAAGAGACTGAGGTTGCAGTGAACCGAGATTGCACCACTGCACTCCAGCCTGGGCAACAGAGCAAGACTCTGTCTCAAATATATATATATATATGTTAAAAAAAATAATAAAGTGGTCAGGTCGGATGATCTTTACATTTCGCGGTGGCTCACGCCTGTAATCCCAGCACTTTTGGAGTCTGAGGCGGGTGGATCACGAGGTCAAGAGATCGAGACCATCCTGGCCAACATGGTGAAAGCCCGTCTCTACTAAAATACAAAAAAATTAGCTGGGTGTGGTGGCGCGCGCCTGTAGTCCCAACTACTCGGGAGGCTGAGGCAGGAGAATTGCTTGAACCCAGGAGGCCGAGGTTGCAGTGAACTGAGGTCACGCCACCGCACTCCAGCCTGGCGCCTGGTGATGGAGTGAGACTCTGTCTCAGAAAACAAAACAAAACAAAAGATCTTTACATTCCCTACTAATTTCCACCTTCTGTGTTTCCTTGATTAATGAGTGACCAAAAATGACATCCAAAACATCTGGATCTGAGAAAAGTCTTGATGCATCTCAATAGTTTTAAATTGTTTTTCATTTTCTTGAGTGGTGAAATACTATTGAGAATTTCATATGAGATCCTTTCACTAACCATTGAGAATTTCATAGGAGATCCTTTCACTAGAAAAACTGATTTTAGGGCTATGCACTGTTCACCTTTTTGACAGATTTGGGTTACTCATTAATTCCATTGGGTAGAACAATATTCTAGTATCAGAAGAACCAAACTCAAGTTATACAGGCATAAGTTTAATAGATGTAACATCTTGACAGTTCTTCTGGAACCGATGCACTGTTTTTGTCTACCCATCAAAATAATTGGCAGAGGTAAATAAGTACTCACTGTCCACATGAACTTTTCCACATCTGCTGCTCCAAAGTTGTTTCTAAGTGTATAATAGCATTAACAACTACTGAAATCCCTGAGTCAACAATGGTCATTTGAAAAGCTCCTGTGACTTACAAATTTGTATTTACAGGTACCAGGTAGCTAAATATCTCTCAGATACATTTGACAATCTTTGCCAATGCAGCTTTGTAATAGCTAACACTTAGAACTAACTATGAACCAGGAACTATTACTAAATATTTTGCATATATGATCTTATTTAATACTCCCAGTAATTCTATGAAGTAGGTATTATTATTTACTTATTTTTGAGAAAAGTCTCATTCTGTCTCCAAGCCTGCGACTTCCGCCTCCTGGGTTCAAGCGATTCTCATATCTCAGCCTTTCAAGTAGCTGGAATTACAGGCGCTGCCACTATGCCCAGTTAATTTTTAGGGTCTTTAGTATAGATGGAGTTTTGCCATGTTGGCCAGGCTGGTCTCAAACTCCTGACCTATGGTGATCTGCCCACCTGGTCTTCCCAAAGTGCTGGGATTACAAGTGTGAGCCACCGCACCCAGCCAGAGATAGGTACTATTATTATCCCCATTATGCAGATTTTAAAAACCTGAAGATGAGAAGATTAAGTAGTTTGCTAAAACACATCTAGAAAACAGTAAAGCTGAGATCTAAAACCAGTGTTTGACCCCATAGGCAAGCACCGATCACTATACAGTATTGTCTTCCTGCCTGCAATCTAGAAAACTGAGATTATTTTTTAAGTTACTTTAGTAAAAGCACTTTATGTAGTAGAATGCTGAGTATGTAGAGCAAGTAGGTATGTGATGGTAATAGGGGTTGAGGGTGAGAGGAATTGTTAATATTTAGTGACTTTAGCAAATTGTATTTAATTAAAATCTGACCATGACATTTGGCAAGTGCATATTATACTGGTCTGTAGTATCACTGGGAAAAGGGATGTGGGTAAAACGCTTAGTATCCATCATTCCTTCAGAACCTGGGTAAAACGCTTAGTATCCATCATTCCTTCAGAACCTGGGTAAAACGCTTAGTATCCATCATTCCTTCAGAACCTTCACTTGCAGACACAAGCGTGCATCATCCAACCCAGGTCTGCATAGTGAGACCAGAAGCCATTTCATTATTTAAATTTCTGATCTGCAGTGTTGTATGAAATACTGTTAAGAACTCTGTGCTTTAAATTCTGCGGAATATCAACACACCTCCAACCCTAAATCTAAAACGATCGTGCTTAATAATTTATATGACCGCATTCCCCTCCCCCTCAATGTTGTTAAAAATAATGAAATAGAGAACCTGCAGTCTCTGAGAATGTAACAGGCCAATTTATGATTCTAATTCTCTGTTTGGTCATCTGAAATATACTATTTTAGCAGCTTTATGCCTTTAACAGGTATTTCTTAAAAGTAATTCCTACTTACATTACTGTTCCGTAATGTTTTGGCTTGAAAGAGAAAATGTGTCCTTCAAACAAGTTTATTTCTTTCAGGGCTACTTCTGTACGTGAATTCCTCCGTGGTGACTACCCAGGGTTTTCTGTTATCATCTTCTCAGGGTTCAATTCATTACCCCTGTTCATTATTCAATTTGTTGGGCTTTGAGCACCTGAATAATTGAAAGCTATGCAAGTATTATAAATTATATTGTCCACGTTCATAATCCCCATTTTAGAGTTTATAGCTTCACTGTAAAAATTCACTGTGTTGGAACCTTACATACAAGGTCTTATATTGAAAACAAATTAATTTATAAATTCATTTTTTTTCTTCTCCAAACTCTATTTTATCAAATCTTACATTTTTCAGTGATGGTTTTTATGGCTTTTACTGCCACAGCAAGACCAATGAAAAGAATGTTTTACATATTCATTTATTCATTTTTTTTTGCAACAAATATTTATTGAATGACTATTACTCTTTTGACAGTGAGAGGCTGGGGCTACGTCAGCCTATTCTCTGAGAAGAATGAGAGGGAGCGCTGGCTTAAGCCAGCTTTAAGATATTTTTCTTTTAAGCCCATTAAGTTATGACTTCCACCTTCTGAAACCTTCCAAAAACAAAACAAACAAAAACAATGAAAAAGCATATTATCAGAAGCTCTGCCTCTATAGTCCCTGCCCCTTGGCTCTTCCTGGTCCACCTAGTGCCAGGGGTACTGGAAGATTCTCCAGCCTCCTGGGGGCAGTTAACTGAGTTCTTGGCTCTGTATATGAATATTGGATTATATTTCTCAATGAGAATAACAACTGTGCTTTAAAAGTTAAAAAAGAAAAGAAAGGGAGCGAGCATGTGGGTGAGGTTTAAGGGACACCCATGACATCCATGCTAGTAAGTGCCTGAATTGGATCAAGTCTTGTGGATGCAAATCTGATGAAGTTTTTCACTTTGTCAGTGCTGCCTCATTATTGATAAACTGATTCATTGATTGATTGGCTATACCACAATGAAAATAGCTCTACTGGGTTTTTTTCCTAATTAAAAAATCCATACTGATCATTCTTGTAAAAGCTGAAACAATGGATGAAGGTGTCAAGTTGAAAGCAAAATTTGCTTGCAAATGAATGTGTTCAACATCAGTTTAACAAGTATTTATGGAGTACATATTCTGTACCACTCATGCTGGATAAATAGTGGTGAATGATACTGATGTGTTTCCTGCCTTCATTTAGTACAAAGTTGGTAAAATACACAAATAATAAATAAGAATGCAAACAAATAAGTATATCTAATACTTTTTTTTTTTTTTTTTGAGACATGGTCATGCTCTGTCACCCAGGCTAGAGTGTAGTGGTGCAATCACGGCTCATTGCAGCCTCCACATCCTGGGCTAAAGTGATCTTCCCACTGCACTGCAGCCACCCAAGTAGTTGGGACTACAGGCACATGACACCATACTTGGCTGATTTTTTATTTTTTGTAGAGACACTGTCTCACTATGTTGCCTAGGCTGGTCTCCAAATCCTGGGCTCAAGCAATCCTTCTACAGTCTCCCAAAGTGTTGGGATTGCAGGTGTGAGCCACTGTGCCTGGCCTATAAAATATTCTTATGAAGACAAAAAACAGAGCATCATGATGAAAATTCAAGAGGGGAAGAACTGCTTAGGTCAAGTTGTCAGGGATGGCCTTTCTCAGAAAATGGCATTTGTGGGAGTGCCTTCCAGACTGGTTCCTGTGTATATGTACATACATTTTCATTTTATTCTTTTTTTCTTTAGAGCTACCTCTAACTAGATGTATACACATTGTTTTTTTTTACAAAAACAAGATCATACATGCACATTGTTTTGCAACTTGCTTTTTAAATACAAAATCATGAATGTAAATCTTCCATGTAAACAAGTCCAGATTGAGAGTATTCTGCTGTATGAATATAATTTTAAAAAATCAATTTCTATTGATGAATATCTATTTTTTGCTTTTATATACATTGTTGAGATGGATGCCCTTTCATATATCTCTTGGGGCATATTTACTATTATTTCTTAGAATAAAGGCATGGAAATGAAATTTCTGGGTCAAAGAGTATGCATACTCTAGAATTGTTGATACATGTTATCAAAATGCTATATGGAAATGTGTATTAATTTATACTCACTGCAACATAATGGTCAAGTGGGAGGTAGTATAGAAGGACGATTTCAGGGACTGGGCTTCGGAGTTGGATTATCTGGGGGTAAATCTCAGGTCCAGCTGTGTGACTTTGGACAAGTTAAATACTTCCCAATGTTTCCATTTCCTCATCTAGAATGTGTTGGGGTTGTTGTGAAGATTAGATGAGATAACCTACAGTAAGCATTTAACACAGTACATGGCATATATTAAATGCTCATTGATTATCAGGTATTACTATCATTTACCTGATGCCCTTGTCAATTCTGGGTACTTTAATTGTAATTTTTCTAATTTTTAACTTTTTTCTTTTTTGAGACAGGGTCTCACTCTGTTGCCCAGGCTGTTGTGCAGTGATAGAATCTTAGCTTATTGAAGTCTCGATCTCTCAGGCTCAAGCAGTTCTCTCACCTCAGCCTCCCAAGCAGCGGACTACAGGCACCCACCACCATGCCTGGCTAATTTTTGTATTTTCCTTAGAGACAGGGTTTCACTATGTTTCTGGTCTTAATCTCCTGGGCTCAAGTGATCCATCCACCTTGGCCTCCCAAAGTTCTGGGATTATAGGTGTGAGCCACTGGACCTAGCGAATCTTTAACATTTTTAAATTACAAAAATAATGCATGCTTACAGTAAAGAAGGTCTCAAACCATATCAAAGAATATAGAATGACAAGTTCCCTAATTGCTCCTTCATCTGCAATTCCACTCCCTGGAGATAACCACTTAAAACTTTCTAAATTGCCACTATTACTTTAAAATAAATGCCTACAACGGTTATTCCTGATTGATCAATTTTAGACAAAATCTCTGGAGAGGCCACTATGAAAGAAGAGGAATTTATTTCCCCTCCCCTCTATGTCCACCTGATTTTTGTCAGTTTATTTTCCAGTTCATCTAAAAAAAACAGTATTTCAAATCAAGTGTCTATGTTGTTAGAAACCTAATCAAAGAACATTTACACTTCTCTTTTCATGTTGGCCTCATAAAATCCACAAAATTAGATAGACTGTTACTGCAACGGGACATCTTGCAATGGTGACTTTGTAGTCGTAGTGCACCTACTCATCCTGGTTTGTTTGAGACAGCACCAGTTTACATTTTTTGTCCCAGTGAAGTTTTTATTAGGATCCCTCATCACTTTCAAAACTATGTTATGTGGATAAGTTATGGGTTCCCCCCAATTTATAAAAAGAATGCAGGATAGACTTCCTCAGGTTGAGACTGTTGGCGGAAGGGGACCTCTGGAAGGGGACCTTCTTTTTCTGTTTTTTTTTTTTTTTTTTTTTTTTTTTTTTTTTTTTTTTTTTTTTTTTTTTTTTTTGAGATAGAGTCTCACTCTGTTGCCAGGCTTTAGACTGGAGTGCAGTGGCGCGATTTTGACTAACTGCAACCTCTGCCTCCCGGGTTCAAGCATTCTCCTGCCTCAGCCTCCTGAGTAGCCGGGACTACAGGCGTGCACCACCATGCCCAGCTAATTTTTGTATTTTAGTGGAGACAGGGTTTCACTGTGTTGGTCAGGATGGTCTTGATCTCTTGACCTCGTGATCCACCCGCCTTGGCCTCCCAAAGTCTGGTGGCTTCTTGACCACTCTAGCTCCATTCATATAATTACTTAGTGTCTAAAGAGTACATTTCTTTTGCTTTCAAAGTTCTCCCATCTCTTTTCATGGGCTTCTGTATTTGGGATTCATGTCCCTTTGCCATGTTTGATTTAAAGGGTCCCCCTCATGTCTATGCACAGTTCTATTCAAAGTAGTGTTTTATTTAATTTTGGAACAATAGGAGAAGAATCAAATTAGGATATTTATACAATGGTAGATTAGCTACTATCTTGTTAATGTTCTATTCATAGTCTTTTAAAAACAACTTCAGATTTATAGAAAGCTCCTTAAGTTACAATGGTGTTACATGCCCATAAACCTATCGTAAGATGAAAATAGTAAGTAAAAAAATGCATTTAATACCCCAGTAAACCTATGGTAAAGTTAAAAAAAAAGTCAAACCATTGTAAGTTGGGACCTGTGTGTAATTAAAAATTTCATGTTTTCAGCATCCAGCTCAGAAAGTAAAACATAATCAATGCAATTGGTCTCTGCAATGTCCTGTGTTCCTGTATACCTCTGCATGACTACAATATTCTTTCCTTACCCTACTAACCACATGGTTAAAAGTACTTTAGTGCTTTTTTATTTCCATGCATTAAAAATATAGTTATGATGTATAGCATATGACACAATAGATGGTATTGGTTTCATGCTTTAAACCTTTATATAAATAATATGCAGTTTTTTTTCTCATCACCTCTGGAAGGGTCATCTGTGATGGTTTGTGTAGTTGATACTTTTTCACTATTCTATGACATTTCTTATATGAATACACCTCTTGTAATCGATTATCTCTTTTCACACTTACAAACTATGCTGCTATGAACTGTCTTGACATTAAGGGTAAAAACAAATTGCCATTCAAATGATTGTAGCAATTTATACTCTCACCAGCTATGAATAAGAGATTTTATATTGTTGTAAAACTATTAAACTCAGGAAATTAGACAACCAACTAATATTTATTGAGCATCTGTTGGCACCTGTTCTAGACATTGAAGATAGATACAGATAAATAAAAGGAAGTCTCTGCCATCTGATTTAGGGTAATAGAATCTATAGACATATGAAATTCTTTACTGATCCATACATTTATCAAATAACTGCTACACACCAGCAACTGTCATAGGCAGTAGAAATATAAAGAATTAAGACACAATTCCTGTTCTCAAAGCTAAGAGACTGAGGTTAGCAAGTGCTTCCATTGTTGGAAGGAGGGTAGCATTATTTCCAACCGGGTTGAATGGTGGGAGATAAAGTGGGGAAGCAAGGTTTCACCAGAAAGATTAGAATAAAGGTGGAAAACAGTTGAAGGACATTCCAGAAAATGTGAGTGACTTATGTATTCCCTTTTCCACTCCTCCTTCTGCACCTTCTATACAATGGTGAATATAGACCACATTGATGAATTTTCCAATTACTAAGGAAGACAACTCAGAAATGAAAATATTTCACAAATGTAAATAAATGGCTTGATTATGTAAGGACTTTTTTATTGTTATTGATAACCACCAGTATCTGAGACTAAATATATATTTAAGTAAATATGCTTTTTATTATTCTAAATGCACTTTAGAAAATTCCAGCTTTCTATATATAGACTTTTGTTTGCTAGAGAACAAGAATTGTTATAAGAAGATATAAAAGCTACTTATTTTTTATGGGACTTCTGCATAAATCTTATATCTATAACATGATCTAGTGACATAAATTTTAGCAGCTTGTTTCTGTTTCACCTGCTGTGGAACCAGTGCTGTCCTACAGCAATATCCAGGAATGGAATTGAGTTATTTGCTAGTGTCATAAATAAGAAAGGATGTCATGGCTGTTTTCATTTGACTGAGCAGTAATGGAGTTAATTATACTTTCCGTCTCTTTGTTTTTGATCTGTGTTTCCAAAGTCATCTAAGCTTTTGGGAGTTCTCATATTTTAACTCTTCCCTTGTCTCATTGGATTTCATAGCTTTTGAAATTTCACAGCTATCGATTATTATTCTCCTTAAATTTCCACCTTTTATTTGTAACTGTGCAGGTTGTTTTACAATAATTCTTCTTCAGAGGAATATGGAAATTGATAGCATTATTTTGTACTTGATATGTAATGGGGGGCATTTTTTATCTGTGGAGAAGGAAGAATTTTAGCCCAGTTTTCTAGATGAGACAAACACAAGAAAGATGAGTTCTGAAGTGTATGTAACCTAGCAATCCAACTAAAAGAGTCAGGAATGTATTTGAAATTTTCTGTCATATTTCTGCTGGGATTATGCACCATTGCTGAAATGCAAAAAGGCTTCCAGAATTTTGCTCCAAGGCCATTATTTATTGATTAACTGGAGATGATATGAATACATAAAAACACATATATATATAAACATTTGGAGCCATCAGATTAATTTTTCATCTCTATTCATATTATTTAAGTCTATGACTGTACAATCTGAAATACTCAGATTATTAATAAGAATAATTTAGCTTTAATTATCTTAATTTTTATTTATGTAAATATTCTCTTATTTATCTGGAAACTAAGCTCCTAAAGAAGAAAATTAAGGAAAAAATTAATTTGTATTCTTTTTATAACAACAAATATTAGAATATTTGGAAATAAGATTTTCTAGTTTTTTGTTTTTATCAATTGCTGGACAGTTTGGATAGCAGAGACATAAAAAAAGCAGTATATTGTTCTCATACACACAGACATATATACATATGCGTACACAAGTACATATTAAAAATAATAGAAGAAATTTACCAATATCATGGTTTAATTTGATTTATAATTTGATTTGGCTTTTTAATAGTTAGAACTCTTCCCTTGTAATGTTCCCTTGGTAATTTAACAGCTTTACTCAAAAGCTTTCTGATCCATAATACTTCTTGTAGGTTGGGGTTTGTTTTCAAAGATGATTTAAACAATTCCCAAGCTGCTTATTTTATTCAAATTAAAAATACTTGAGAAATCCTGAATCTAATTGTTTTATCTCATCTTTTGTCTCCTGCACAAATGACTTTTTACTATGGATCATACTATTACTATGATTGCCATCTTTTTAATGAAGAATCTACAGGTCAGTTTGTGTTTTTTAAATCACATGAAAAAATAGGTTAAATACAGAGGCAGTACACTAAAAATAGGGCTGGGAATCACACTAGAAGTTTTGTAGAAATCTAGGTGAGAAGTTAAGTAAGAATTCACAATAAGGCAGAAAAACGTGCCTTCATTTTTGGCCTGCAGTTTTCCATAAGGAGTTAAGTTAAATCTTTGTAGGCAGGAGTGTGGAGGGGCTGGGATGACATTAGTTGTCAAGGATTTTCTGCAAATCTGCAGAGGATAATTTTTCTATCCCTGGATACTGAGGTATGACCCCAGTGGACTTATTTCACTTTTTAGGATATTGGTAGGAATCTTTGTTAGTGACTTGGTTAGGTTAACCCTGAACTCACTATAATAGACCCAAATGTTGCCATGGCAAAATTCCTTTGCAAACTGATAGGAAAAGTAACCTGGGCAAGAGCTGTGCCTTGTCATAGGATATACCTGTTCAACAAAAATTTGATATCACCAAAAAAAAAAAAAAAGTGAGAAGCATAGTGAAATAGCATTTTGTATTAATTCAATAATTCAACTAACTTCATTCCAAAGTGATCCCAAGTAAATCATATCTGCTGTTCAAAAGTAAAGAAAGGAAATACACTCATCCAGAACAACTCCAAAAGAGTGGAGTTGAAAAGGAAAAAAAAAGAAACAAAAAACCCCAGACCCATAGCTGCTAAAGTTTCAGCCTCAGTATTGTTTGCATTAACGTACAGGAGAGGTGTGTGTCCCTTGATGTCCCTGGCTCTTTAACAGGCATGTATCTCAATCATAGGATTCACCATAAGAGTGAATTTTGACACATTTTGACCTAGGAGATGAAATACGAAATTTGACACATCTTTGGCATTAAGAAAAAACTTACAAACTAGAATTCCAGCTTGTTGGTTTTGGGTTGTTTAGGAAGTCAATTACAAGGAAAATGACATTCTTCATGTGTTTTATAAATGTTATGGAACTTCCCTACCTAAAAGTGAATTTAACTGAGCAATAGCCTTTTACTAAGGAAGGTCAAATTTTCTTCTCTTTGACGTCTTTCAGGCTCCTAACCAGTTTGCATATTGAGCTTCCCAGAACTATTTTCAACTACCTGGGGCAGTTGAGCATGAAGAACACCATTCTCGATGTCTTTAGCTACAAATTGGTAAGCAAATGGGCTACAGAGGCCTGGTGAGGAGGGGCACACCCCCTAAACCCATCTGTTTATTACTGAGGAAGTTCTGATCAAGTTTATGGTGTTAAAGACTCCAACATATCAACTCCATTGAAGAGCAGGACAAGCCATTGTAAATATGAACCATCAAAGCATTAGCCATTTCAATCAAATGAAGCAAATCAATTGTTTTTCAGAAAGGTGCCTTTCAGATCTCCTTTCTCAGGTACTGAGTTTTGTATCAAGTTCATATTAAAACAACTTGTGCTAACAGGATTTTAACTCAGGATTTTGGAAGGTCAGTGACTTGGCCGGTAAACCATGATTTCCCTAATCTGTGGCAAAACAACAAACGTGCTACTTTAAAGCCATTTAAAATTTTTCGGTGACATTAGCACTAGGACAAAAACAAAATAGCTAAAATAATTGCAGTGACTTAGGTTCTGAATTAGCTTCTATGTATCAGTTTACTTTTATTTAATATAGCATTAATTGTCCTCCCCACTCAAATCTGTTAGGGATATGGGTTAGATGCTTGTGAATTTAGAGATGCTAGTTTTTGAAATAAAAATATATTTGGTTAATATATTTGAAATTTTGTGTTCTATAAAATAATTTCAGTTGCAAAGAGGATGTTGAATGAGGTTTCTGAATAAATCAGTAAAATTGTAATTACCATATCATGTACTGATTATTTATTCTAACATTAACTGAGTGCATTCTGTGTAGCAAACATTGGATTTGACATTCTTGGATGTTATTTCATCTAATGTGAACATTATCAACCTCCACACACTGTGTAGGTTCCTAGAAATTGAAGATATTTTCAAAACTTTTGTTTATGCTTATAAACTAGTAAAGTGCCTGGTATATGATAGGTCCTTAAAAATTTTTTGTTAGATAAATATAAATATATGTTGACAGCTTTTAAAAATAGTAATCTTTGGGCTGAGAATTTGAATTCAAGGTATGAAGTCATTTGGACAAAGCAAAAACAAAGAAGTAAACTATAGAATTTTTTTTTCATGTGGTCACAACAAAATTTTACTAAGTATTTTATAAGCTGCATTTACCTTTAAACTGGGAAGTGACTGAGCTTAGAGAAATGCATTTTGCTTAAAAATTATATCATATTGAACAAGTATAAAAATTAACCTGCTGTTAGGTAAAAGTTTGGGGACATTTCTTGACAATGAGCTATCTTATTAAAATTAAAGCTAGATAATGAAAATCAGAACACTTGACCACAGTCAAAGAACTACCTCTCTTTAAACTGGTTAGATGTTACTTTTGTATAATACACAACCTACCAACATAGATAGGTAGGTAAAGAGATAGAGAGAGATAGACAAATAAAGAAATAGAGGTGGGGGGGGAGAAAGAGAGAGAGAGACAGTGACAGTCATTTTGCATCAGGAGCCAAGCACTAGGCTAGGTACTGCAAAATATAGCATAGAATTTGAAGTCTGGAAACAGACAATAAACAGATAATTTTAATACAAGTCAGACAGAGGAAAATGAGTGGGGTGGAGAGGGTATTGGCATAATCCCATCGAAAGAATTTCAAAGACAAAAAGCCCAAAGTGTGGTAAGTTCAGTGTAGCTAGAGAACAGTGGGGCTGTCAGGAGGTTTCCAATAGGGTGGGTAGGTGATGCGGTTAGGCTTTGTGTCCCCACCCAAATCTCCTGTTGAATTGTGGTCCCCATAATCCCTGTAATCCTCACCTGTCAAGGCAGACACCAGGTGGAGGTAACTGAATCATGGGGGCAGTTCCCTTATGCTGTTCTTGTGATACTGAGTTCTCATGAGATCTGATGGTTTTATAAGGGGTTCTTCTCCCCTTTTCTTGGCACTTCTCACTCCTGCCGCCTTGTGAAGAAGGTGCCTTGCTTCCCCTTGGCCTTCTGCCGGGATTGTAAGTTTCCTGAGGCCTCCCTACCCATGTTGAACTGTGAGTCAATTAAATCTCTTTCCTTTATAAATTACCCAGTCTCAGGCAGTTCTTTATAATAGTGTGGAAGTGAACTAATACAATAGGAGAAAGCTTTGTTGAGGACTGTAAAACCTGCTAAAAGATTTGCTCCCCCAAGCGCTCACCCTAAGGCAAAGAGGATCTTTTCAAAGAATTGCCTGAAGGAGCAGCTTGATTTGAAGAGCATTCCAGACTTCAGCCAGCATCCCTCCTCTGGGTAAAGTTTGGAGAACAGATTGAAGGGGTTCACCCTGATACAGGCTGCTGTAGTTAACATTGGGTATTTCCATTATATGGTAGAAAGGTTGGAAGAAGCAGAAGTGGGGAATTTAAGAAAACATTGTGAGAGAGAGAAAAGGTTGAAGCAGGAATTCTAGATTTCTGACTTGAGCTATTGGGAGAGGGTGGAGTTGTAGTCCGTAGATATAATGCAATAACACAGGGAAAGAAAACAATAATGGGGGAGGGGATGGGCAAGAGAGTAGCACAGAAGTCATAGTGAACCGGGAGGAGTTCCCTTGTTCTCCCTCGCAGGGCTGTGATGGGGGCGGGGCTCGCTTCTTCAGAGATGCTGAAACCTCTAGGGAGCATAGGGACAAGCAGGTCCCTCAGCAGTGGCAGCGCGTCTAGGGTTGGATGTTTACTGCTCCTGAAGCCCCTGTGGGCATGTGTTACCATCCGCTCTTTTAGTTTTGTCATCTATAGGCGGCTTGTGTTAACCAGCAAAATTAGACCCTCGACCCTGTTGCAGAGACAGAGGGCTTTTTGTATCCTGGGTTCTTGCCTTGGTGTACAGGAAGAATCAGATCACGCCTGGGCTTGGCGAATGAGTGTAAGGTTTTATTGAGTGGAAGTAGCTCTCAGCAGATGGGGGAGGCCAGAAGGGGATGGAGTGGGAAGGTTTTCTCCAGGAGTCGGGCTGCTGAACAGCCTGAGGTCTCCTCCACGACTGCCCGGCCAAACTCCCCCTCATTCCACCGATGATGGCCTGCTGCTGTGCCAGCGTCTGTCATGTGCTCTTCCACTGGTATGCTCCCCTCGATGTCCAGCCACTTGTGCCTTCTTCCGCTGATGTGTTCCTCTCCACATCCAGGCACTCATGTGTCTGCCTGCTAGGGTCTTGGGGGTTTTTATAGGCACAGGATAGGGGTGTGGCAGGCCAGGGTGGTCTTGGAAATGTAGCATTTGGGCGTGAAGGCAGGAGTTGCCTCTCCTCACCTAGGTCCATGGGCACAGGCCTGGTGGAGCCCTCCCTAGGGAACCCCCCCTTCTCCTCCCAGCACTTCCCTGCACCTTTTCTGTATCAATGGTAGAAGAAAAAGATGGATTAATTTAATTTTAGATCTGTTGAGCTTAACAATCCTCGAGACATTCAGCTGAAACGTTCAGTAGGTCATAGATTGGAAACAATATTTGGAATAGACAGGAAACTTGGTGGTCATTTGGCATTCTCTATCCTGATTCTACTAGTGCAGGGTTATTTTCAGCTCCCAGACTAAAGTCATCTAGGAAGTCTTTATTTTGTATTGCCCCCTGCAAGATCTATGACTTTTTAGTATTTATGGTTTAGAATATACAGCTTTTTTTTTTTTAGAGCATAATGATTTGCAATGTTTTAGATAATTGCTTTGAAGAAAAAAAAAATAATAGTGTCTAAGAGGAGAGATTGTAATCAGGCATTCTGAGCTGAAATTCCATGTCTCTTACTTACTACCTGTGTAACCTTGAGCAACTCACTTAACCTCTCTGAATCTCAGTTTCTTTATCTGTGAAATTAGCATATCATTAGCTGAATAAAGAGTTTTTATGAGGGTTATATAAAATAATATATAGAATGGTTGGCAGAAAAGGTGACATGTTACAATAACTTAATAGATGGCTAGATTAATTTTGATAGAGTAAACACTGTTGACCAGTAATACATAATAGACATTATATAGACATTATAATTTGTCCTTTTACCATATTTTCTCATTTATTGCTCACAAAAACCCTGGGAGATAAATATTATTTCTGTTTTATGGAAAGATAAATGAATCACAGTGGCAAATAGCTAAAAAGTCATAGAGCCAAAATTGGAAGTTAGATTTTAAAATTCTTATGACTAGTGTTTTTTCTGCTCCCTTCTGGATTCTGGAGATTATGGGTCAAAAGTTCTTGTCTATTTCTCAATAGCTTCCAGCTTTGTACTGTGTAGAAGGATGTTCTGTAAATATAGATGAACAGATTCAGGACCATATGGAATATTTATTGAGCTTCTACTACAGGCCAGACATGCATAGAGAATGCAAATAATTTATGCTTCACCTTTGATTTTTTGATGCAGCAAACATTTTTACAGAGAACTATAATACAGTGGGGTCTGTGCTCAACCAGAGGTAAGAGATAAACAAAACCATGAAGAAGAAGCACTGAATTTTGGGAGAGAGATCCAAGATGGCCGATTAGCAGCAGCTCAGGATTGTAGCTCCCAGTGAAAGCGCAGAGAGCGAGTGGATGCCACACTTTCCGACGAATTTTTGTTGCCCACAGACCGGGAGATTCCTGGCGGAAGAGCCCCACAGGTCGCCAGTGCAACTCTTTTGGCTGGCACGGCTGTTTTGCCGGCACCCCGGCGTGGCACTTCCCGGTGCGGAGTATACGGGACTGGGTGCCCTTTTAGTCGGGCTTGGCTGGTCCCATCCCCACAAGGAGAACAGCAGTTGGAAGTGCTGAGGACTGAGAGTTTCACAGCAAGCACAGCCGAACTCGGGAAGGTCCAGCTCTGTGGGGAATGGTGTCTGCCAAAGGAAAACTAAGAAACAAAAACTTCATCACCGGGTGGAGAAAGATCCAAGATGGCCGACTAGCAGCAGCTCAGGATTGTAGCTCCCAGTGAAAGCACAGGGAGCCAGTGGACACCGCAATTTCAGACGAATTTCTGTTGCCCACAAAATGGGAGATTCCCGACGAAGGAGCCACACGGGTCACCAGCGCGACTCTTTGGCCGGCACGGCTGTTTTGCTGGCGCCCCGGTGCGGCACATCTTGGTGCGGAGTATATGGGACTGGGTGCCCTTTTAGTCGGGCTTGGCTGGTCCCATCCCCACAAGGAGAACAGTAATTGGAAGCGGTGAGGACTGAGAGTTTCACAGCAAGCACAGCTGAACCCGGGAAGGCCTAGCTCTGTGGGGAAGGGGCGTCCGCCAAAGGAAAACTAAGAAACAGAAAAAACTTCATCACCAACCAGCTGGACATTCACTCAGAGACCCAATCTGAAAGTCGGCAATTACAAAGATGACAGGTGGATAAATCCACAAAAATGGGAAGAAACCAGTGC
>PVKP010011049.1:0-62679 GCA_004027715.1 Plecturocebus donacophilus
AAATGCTCTCCCAGAAACCCCCTTGGACCTTCGTTCCTTTAAGATTTAGGGCATGGTGTTGGGGTGGATACCAGGTAAAGTAAAACATTCGGTCCCTGTTTATCTTTTGCTTCCTTTTCTGGGCCTTGTTCTGGAAATAAACTTTGCACTTAGTTTCCAGGCCCCTAACACTGTGAAGTGTGTGAGTGTCCTCAAGGCTGCGGGCAGAGTTCACGAATAGCCTGAGGTTCCAGGGACCTGTGTCTGCCAGGTGAGTTACCTTTCTTTCCTTTTCTCTAACGTCCGTTTCTGGGTAGCAGCAGATCTCTCCTCTTGGCACAGAGACCTTCCTGGTCACAGGAGGACACCTCGCTTGCCGATGGCTTCTAAGGCCTCAGTGCATCAGAAGTGGATGGTGTGTGTTCACATAAGAACAACAACAACCAAAAAGGCGGCAGAGGGAGGAGGAATAAGGGCTGCCAAACCGCAACATGCAGGCAATGGGTATTTAAGTTTTAGATTGACAGCGAGGCAGGATCCTGGTCAGATGCCTGAAACTCTTCCAATTTCAAGGAATCTCTTCCCCGCCTCTCTCTCTTCCCTCTCTTCGGTGGCAGAAGGGGGCTGGCATTAGGTCTGGGTTTGTGTGTTTTTTCTTTCTGCATCCTCACTGCTTGGGCTGCCTCTCAAATCTCCACGCAGCCAAAACCTGCCTCCACCCCACCATTTCCTGTCATCTCCTCTGCTGTAACCCTCCTGGCCCAGTCACAGCTCTTGCTGGAAACCCATAACGCCTTCTACATGGTCCCCACATGTCTTCTCTTGGCCCACTGCAGTCTGCTCATCAGTGAGCAGCCCAGAGGGAGCCTTTAAAAAGCCACATCGGGGCCAGGCATAGTAGCTCATGCCTATCACCCCAGCACTTTGGGAGGCCAAGGCAGTGGATTGCTTGAGTTCAGGAGTTCTAGACCAGCCTGGGCAATATGGTAAAACTCCGTCTCTACTAAAAATATTAAACAAAAATTAGCCAGGCATGGTCTACAAGACTATATAACCTGTAGTCCCAGCTACTCAGGAGGCAGGAGAATCGCTTGAACCTGGGAGGTGGAGGTTGCAGTGAGCTGAGATCTCGCCACTGCACTCCAGCCTGAGTGACAGAGTGAGACTTCGTCTCAAAACCCACCAACCAACCAACCAACCAACCAACCAATTACCCTAATCAGATTAAGCCCACTTCCCTGCTGAAAACTCCACTTGGGTGGGCATAGTGGCTCATGCCTCTGATCCCAGCACTTTGGGAGGCCAAGGCAGCTGGATCACTTGAGGTCAGGGGTTTGCGACCAGCCTGGCCAACATGAAACCCCATGGTGAAACCCCATCTCTACCAAAAATAGGACAACTAGCTGGGCGTGGTGGCAGGTGCCTGTAGTCCCAGCTACTCAGGAGTCTGATACAGGAGAATTGCTTGAACCCTGGAGGCGGAGGTTGCAGTGAGCCTCACAAAAGCGTCTGTCACTTGCCATTTCCCCTTTATACGGCTGACTCTTTTTAGCCTTTGGCTTCAAGTTTACATGTTAACTCTTTAGAGATCTTCTCTAACCAGTCTATTCAAATACATTCCCAACCCTTGAACCCCCATTCCCATTATTCTCTCCTACAACACCCTGCCTGTTTCCTTCAAAGCACTTTTTTCAACTTGGGATGACATGATTTGTTTGCTTGGGGGGCTGGGCAAGATGAAGATGATGTTTACTCATCTTCTCTAACACAAGGAGTAATTGTGGAATGAATGCATAAACGAACGAATATAACTCCTTACCTTTCTTCTTCTAATACCAGGGCCAACCCCAACCCACCTTGTCAGCTACGCCAATTCTCTCCAAATCCTGTATTTCCTTGTTCCCTCATCCTTTGGTATTACCAACTCTGCTCTCATGGCAACGGAAAAATCTTGAAACCATCCAGCAATGTCCCATCACTCTAGGAAGTTCACACTTTCATTTATATGTAAATGATAAATAATAGAATATGTAATGTCCAGAATAAGTTCAATGACTAATGACTCCTCATCTGCCAAGTCAGAAGGGTTTGGGGATGAATTAACTCATCGTCTCCCATTAAGAGATCAATGTTGATGCAATTGCTCCACGAATATCCAAGATCAGGTGTCTTACGGTGCTACCTGGAAGTCTCAAGTGATGGTAGGAAGTCAAGTGGAGGTGAAATCACAGTTCCCATTTTCATTCCTTATCACCTCCCGTTATGTGAGTCCCCTGTATTATATTGAAGCTGTGTGACATGAGCTAAGGCAGGGTAATCTGACCTGTCCTCATGAATCTCTCTCTCTCGCTCGCTCTCATAGCCAAGAACACCAAGATGGAAAATGCCCTCGGCTGAATTTTTTATTATTTATTGATTGATAACCTTCTTCTTCTTCTTTTTTTTTTTCTTAAGCCTCCATGCACTTTGCTAATTACTTCTCTGGAAATCATTTCACTTTACCTTTCTTCAGAATGCTGCCACCTTTGGGAAGGAATGTGGCAGTGTGATAAAATGGAGCTTAGACAAGATCTAAGAGTGGAGAAAAGTCTTCTTGACGTGCTGGTCCAGCCCTACCCTGCAGTCCAATACACTGGGGAGGCAGTGATGTAATAACGAGAATGAGCATGAGGCTTGCGTCAGAGCAGTTTTTTCTATTCACAGAATAAGCATAAAGAAAAGTGCCTTCGTCATTTCATCTTCGGCCCCGCCTAGATTTACAGCATCGGCATGACTAAGTCATGGAAGCAAGTTGATCTCATCAGCACACTGGAGGCACTCTGTCCAATTAATGTGACTTGAAGGTGACATTTGTATATCCCTCAGACCACAATACTCAATGATGTGAGTTATTAGAAAAATTCCCAATAATGATTAATTTCTAAAAGAAGAAAATAAAAATATCTTCTATTTTATGCCAAAGAGGCTCTGGTGGTTTGTGGATGTTTGAGCAGGTAGCAGATAAATAGGTTTTACTGAAGCGAACTTTCTAGAATTTTATAGTGAAAACTTGGGAAACAAAAGACAATGCTAATGTTAAAGGAGAAGGAGAAAATGCTTCTTTAATGTGACATGTATCATCATAATGGCACCTTAAATTTAGAGATTACTTTTCTTTGAAAGCATATGAAACATTATGTGCACAGCATTGTCAGCCTCAAGAATATAGGTATCCTTACTCTAAAGATAGGAAGAACAGATTCACAGATGTGATCTTTCCCAAAGTACACAGAACACTGGCATACAGCCAACATGGCTATATGACCATTCCAGAGTTTCTGTGTTTCCACAGATCTCAGACTAGACCAAATGCATTTTTTTGGGTAGTAGACTTGAATAGAAGAGGCAGCCAATTCCTATTTAACTGAACAAATAAAGTAAATGTTGATTGTGTTTCTACTACGTATAAAGAATAGGAAAGGCATCGGCCTTGTTCTCAAGGAATTTATAGCTTAGTAGAGGAGACAGACATATGAGCTCACTTTAATGCCAAGCACTGTTAAATAAAGCATTGAGCAAGGGACACTGGCAATTAGTTGTGGAGGGACAGTGGGGAAAGAGCTGCTGCGAACAGGGGCTGCTATGATAGTCAGCCTCACATGAGAAGCAGAAAGACCCATCAGCCGGGGCAGGCTAACTCCCTGCAGGCATCAAGGAATCCTTCTAGCTTCCTAATTTTGGGCTGTAATCTATCTATCTGTAGCTTCCACCATGTGATTCTAGCTTTGTCCTCTGAAGCAATGTTAGTTTAATCCCTCTCACATATACCATCCTTCAAAATTCTAAATGTGGATGACATTTCTTTTTTTTTTTTTTTTTTGACAGGGTCTCACTCTGGAGTACAGTGATGTGATCTCTGCTCACTGTGACTTCTGCCTCCTGGGTTCAAGAGATTCACCTGCCTCAGCCTCCTGAGTAGCTAGGATTACAGACACCTGCCACCACACCCAGATAATTTTTTGTATTTTTAGTAGAGATGGGGTTTCACCATGTTGGCCAGGCTGGTCTCTAACTTCTGACCTCAAGTGATCCACCCACCGTGGCCTGCCAAAGCTCAGGGATCACAAGCGTGAGTCACCACACCCGGCCATGGATGACATTTCTTTCCTTCTCCCCAGTTGTCCCTTCCCCAAAGACTCCCTCATCATTTTCCTCTTTTGTATTAAATGTACCAATTTCTTCAACTCGTTTGCCAATGGCATGATTCCCCAGTCAATCACTCTCTGACATTCTTTTTTTGATAAATTCCACTTTATTCATGTTCATCCTTAAACATGACATTGAAAACTCAACACAATATTTTCTTTTCTTTTTATTTTTGTTGAGACCAGGTCTCACTATGTTGCCCAGGCTAGTTTCAAACTCCTGTCCTCAAGTGACCCTCTCACCTCAGCCTTCCAAATAGCTGGGATTAGAGGCACAGAAGCATAGCAGAAGCAACATAATATTTTAGATATGTGTTGACTAGTGAGTCAGTTCCACCCGGTTACCCAACTATCGAGCCACGCATCTACCCATTCATCCATCCATCCATGCACCCCCCCCACCCAACAATACGTAAATAAGCTTTTATCTTTGGGAGGCCAAGGTGGGTAGATTACCTGAGGTCGGGAGTTTGAGACCAGCCTGACCAACATGGAGAAACCCCGCCTCTACTAAAACTACAAAATTAGTCACTCATGGTGGTGCACGCCTGTAATCCCAGCTACTTGGGAGGCTGAGGCAAGAGAATTGCTTGAACCCAGGAGGCAGAGATTGCATGAGCCGAGATAGCGCCACTGCACTCCAGCCTGTGCGACAGGAACAAAACTCCGGAAAAAAAAAGAAAAAAAGCTTTTGTGATATGAGGCACTGTTTTGGTTACTACAGGGGATACAATGATGAAAAACTTAAATAAAAGTCAAATTGAGTGAGATAATGGTTGGAGGAAACCATGCTCACACACCAGCACAACCTAAGATGTTACTAGTATTTTTGGCTGCTGTAACTCATACGGGTAGCATCTACTGGCCTTGTGGACACCTGGACTTCTAACATATTCTCACCAAATTTATGATTACACAGATTGCCCTTATTCGGTGGCTTGGCATTTGATTTTTGGAACCAAAGTTCAGCCTTTTACATTGATTTCATCATTTGATGTTTCAGTCGACTGTTTAGTCCATTGAGATCTTTTGGGATTCTAGATCCTGCCCTCCAACAGCAAGCCATTCCTTTTATTTCTGGGCCACCTACAAGTAACACAAGCAGCTTAGCTCAGAACCTTCGGCCTTTCAAGACAGACTTGACTCTGCTCACCTCCATGACTATCACATTTTCATTTCTTCATCTTGATCGTCAAGGAGCTCATGAACATTTTTGGTTGAAGGTGATATAGAAATCAGGATGCTGAGTGCTCCAAGAACGTTACATATTTACTAGCATAAAAACCAAATAAATAAGTGCATTAAAAGAAATTAGAACTGAGTACCAGGCCTTATCTGACCCCATTTTTGTAGAGGGCTCAATCTGCTTACGTGGAAATTGGCAGCTTTGGAAGGTTAGGGAAGGAGGGTCTCCCTGCTCAACTCAGAGATACTAAATCAGGAGATTAAGTCTCCAAGTTGTCTCCGGGGCTAGAGAGAATGAGTAACAGTGTCCTTTATAAGCATCTTGGATTTCTGCTTTTTAAATGAAATCCACTGGGTCCTATCAGTCTGTGGTTTGTTTGCTCCGCTTTTAGCAAACTCGAGATGGGGTTGCGCCATGATTGGGTAGGGCATTCTGCCCTTTAGAAGGGGGACCCACTGACCCCTGACCACAGCCTGGGCATACAGAGAGTGCCAGAGGCGGACCAATTACCTAAGAGGACTGAGAAAAATCAAACAGAGCTCTGGCACAATGAGGGGAAAAAACACACAGCAGGTCCAGCTTTAGCTCCACTGCTTGAATTACCACTATGTCAATAGAAGGTGATAAATCAAGGGAGATATTTACTGATTAAAATTACAGACTCCAACGGGAAACTGTATAAACAGATTGAAGAACAAAGCCTGCAGGGACCGAGCCTGGCCGAATCCATCCCAGCTTTGGCCAGTCATTCCTGTTTCCAGCCAACTCTTGGACCCAGGGGTCACCGAGGGAGCAAGCTGTCCACGAAACACAGACTTGCTGTACAAAGATCCAAATATTTGTAGGGAAATTTTGGGAAGAGATTCAGGCTCATATTCATTCACAAGGAATCCTCTTTTTCATTCTTCTTCTCTATTTTTTTGTGTTTACTCTCAAGTTTGGTCTACACTCACTAGAAAGACCCAGAAAGCTGCTCTGTATACCCTGCCTGCCAGCAGAGGTCCTGAGGCTACAAATGCAGAAGGGAGGAGGAAGTAGGAGACGGGAATGGGCACGAAGTCACACCCATCAGTGGTTCAAGACTTACATCTATTGCCAGTCAGCTTTCTGCGCCAATCCATTTTGTTGACCCTGTCTGGGGTGCTCACGTTGATGCTCCCTGGTACATGAATCTCTGCTCTGCCATCCCAGTCTCTTGAGGAGGTGTATCACATGCTTACTGCCATTCAGCTTCTTCTTCTTTTTTTTTTTTTTGAGACAGTGTCTCTCTCTGTTGCCCAGGCTAGACTGCAGTGGCATCATCTCGGCTCACTGCAACTTCACCTCCCAGGTTCAAACAATTCTCCTGCCTTAGCCTCCTGAGTAGCTGGGATGACAGGTGTGTGCCACCACCCTCAGCTAATCTTTGTATGTTTTGTCAAGATGGGGTTTCACCATGTTGGTCAGGCTGGTCTTGAACTTCTTGTCTCAAGTGATCCACCTGCCTGGTCTCCCAAAGTACAGGGATTACAGGTGTGAGCCACCGCATCCAGCCCACTGTGTTTCTTTATATGGCATTCTCCTTGAGTAAGAGAAATACCTTTTGGGAATGTCTTGGAGTAATTTATACAGGCAGGGCTTTAGAAGCAAGGCTGCTGCTAGTTTTTAGAGCTCCGTGAATTTCTTCTTCCCAGCTCTGCCTGTGGGAGTAGGACCAGCACCCCCAACCACTGCATTCTAATAAAGGGCAGTATAGGTTTATGGCTGATGAATGGGGGAAACCTGCAAGAGGCTGTTTCATGTCACCACTGGCTCCATTATCCATGAGTCGTCTAGGGGTTAAATTTTGCCTTTGTAACCCAAGTTCTATCCCTCTCTTCTTGTGCCCTCGACTGTGAATATACATTCATCACTCAAAGAGCATTGAACAAACATGTTCTGGGACAAATGGGCTTTAATGTTTGGGAGGAGGGAGATGATCATCTATGCAATGTCAATAAATAACAGAAGTGTGTTGGGGATGTAATTCCCGTTACAGCCACTGTGTGTGTTTGGGTATTCTGTGGACTAAGTAAGGGCACCAGCCGAAGGTGCAATTGCGGGCTGAAAGCAGCTGACGTTCTACCTAACAATCTTCCATGCATGCCCTGTTGCAGGTTGGCATCCACCTGCAGGAACAGGTAACCTTTTCTTCACACCAAGGAGAAGTTGGTTATTCAAGCCAGCAACCCTTTGGGTTTTGTTTACAGAATGGGAGCATCTTTTTCTAATTGTTCCTCCAGAGGAGGGCATCTTGTTTCATGTGATACAAGGGTACAGCACAGGCTAGACAAGGCTCAGAATCTTCTGATCTTTTTCTCAGAGCGGGGAGGGAGTGAGAGGAAAGTGCAGGTGAAGACCCCAACTAGGGCATTTACGAGTTCATCCTTTAAAACAGTACAGAGGGCCGGGCTAGGTGGCTCACGCCTGTAATCCCAGCACTTTGGGAGGCCAAGGTGAGCATATCACCTGAGGTTGGGAGTTCAAGACCAGCCTGGCCAACATAGTGAAACCCCGTCTCTACTAACAATACAAAACTTAGCCAGGCATGGTGGCGCACACCTGTAATCCCAGCTACTCAGGAGGCTGAGGCATGAGAATCGCTTGAACCCGAAAGGCAGAGGTTGCAGTGAGCCGAGATCATGCCACTGCACCCCAGCCTTAGTGACAGAGCGAGACTTCATCGCAAAAAACAAAACAAAACAGTATAGAGATTTCTTAAAGAACTAATAATAGAACTACGATCCGATCCAGCAATCCCACTACTGGGTATCTCCCCAAAGGGAAAGAAATTGTTACATCAAAAAGACATCTACATTCACATATTTATCACAGCACAATCCACAATAGCAAAGACATGGAATCAACTAAGTGTTATCCAATGGAGAACTGGATAAAGAAAATGTGTGTATATACCATGGAATAATATTCAGCCATCAGAATGAAATCATGTCTTTTGCAGCAATGTGAATGGAACTAGAGGCCATTATCCTAACTGAAATGGCTAAAAACAGAAAGTCCAACACTGTATGCTCTCACTTATAAGTCAGAGCTAAACAATAGATACCTGTGGGCACACAGATTTAGAATCACAGACACTGGAGACTGCAAAGGCGGGAGGGTGGGAGGGAGAGGGGGCTGAGAAATTACCTCTTGGGGCCAGACATGGTGGCTCACACCTGTAATCCCAGTACTTAGGGAGGCTGAGGCGAGTGGATCACCTGAGGTCAGGAGTTCAAGACCAGCCTGGCCAACACAGTGAAACCTCATCTCTACTAAAAATACAAAAATAAGCCAGAGGTGGTGGTGGGTGCCTGTAGTCTCAGCTATCTGGGAGGCTGAGGCAGGAGAATTGCTTGAACCTGGGAGGTGGAGGTTGCAGTGAGCCGAGATCCCACCATTGCATTTCAACCTGGGTTACAGAGAGAGACTCAGTCTCAAAAAAGAAAAAGAAAAAATTACCTCTTGGATACAGAGTTCACTATTTGGGTGATGGGGACACTAAAAGCCAGACTTCACTATGCGATATATGCATGTACGAAACCTGCATGTGTACGCCTTAAATATACAAAAATGCAAACCAAAAACATTTAAAAAGAGAGAAGTTCACTCTTTGCCTTTTAAAAGGCAGGAGTGGATAATAAAATGTCTGGAGAATTATCCTGGCTGGCTCCCCTGTTCTTTCGCAACTGCATTACTGTAAAGTGAGGTGGGTGTTTCTTTGTGTTTTCCCCTACAAAGGGATCCGTCAAGTGTTCCCCGTCTGAGTGAGTAAACTCCTCGTCCAGGGGTGTCGCTGAGCTCTTCTCTTTCCATCGGCCTCTGGAGATGGTTGCTGCTACAGCCCAGACGTCACATGCTCTCTTACGTTCTGGAAAGCTCTGTGCTGTCCTTTATTATTTTAATTTTTTCCTAAAGGAAGTTCTGTTTATAGCTGCTGCGCTGGACCGCTCTGCCCTCTGTGAGCCTTCGCTGAATGGCTTCCAGGGTGCATCCTTATCTGCGAGCGGAAGTGCGTTTTGGAGATGGTGAGAAATTAATTATGATTTCGGGAGCCAGGAAGGTGAGGTCAGCTCCTGCGAACCACGGGGGCGCTCTGATCTTGTTCTTGTGCTCGGCTGGCTGAAAAATCTCTCTTCGCCCTGGAATATCATGGCCCGGAGCCCTTTAAATTAAAAACAGTTGTGAAACTGGCAGCAATTTAGAACTTTTGCCAGCGCATGAATCTGTAAAGAGCAGGGCCCCAGGGATGCGGGCCATGTGTCTCTAAAGAGGCCTGGTCTGTGTCCTTGGCTTTGAGAGCTCTAGGCTTTTGGTCTACTGCATCTTTTCTCTCCTAGGGGAATATGGGCTCTTTCTTGTGGTGACCAGACCTTCCTTTCTGACTTCATCCCCTACCCTGTGTCATCTCCAGGGGTGCTAGGACTTGCCACCTGGCTCAGTGGTGTCACCAGTGTTTCCTCAGGTCAGTGATGGACGCCTCCAGGCAGTGGCCGACACCTCTACTTTCAGAATGATCAAGGGACAGCAAGGCAGCTACCTACAGGCCTTGCAGCCAATGTGAATCCAAGCCTGGAAGACCAACGGGAGTTTTATGGAAGACATTTTTGTCAGTTTCAAGAGAAGGCAGTGAAAGTGGAAATGCCAGACAGACAATAAAAGAGTGAGGTGAGGATGAGCCGGTAAAATTCCTTCTTTGTGTTTATGGCTTGGCTACTTCTAAGCCAGGAGGTGCTCTGCGATTGCCCAAGTGGGGATTTATTTCATAAGGACTCGGCCAGAGGGAAGGGCAGGTCGTGAGCCTGTGGCAGGTGGACACACAAAATCTCGACTCTTCCTGGGCAAAGCCTTCCTCGGGACAGTCTCCCGAGCATCCCAGCCACTCCAGCGTGATGCCCTTGCTTGAGGGTCCTGGAACATCCTAAACTGCCTGGCATCTTTAATTAAAAAGTGAAATCCAGTTGCAAGAATGAGGAGGCCCAAGGATTCAATGTCAGTGAAACCCTATTTGGGAGAAAAAAAATTTCAAACCTAAACCTGAAAATGTAATTGTTTCCTTAATGAAAGTTCAGAGTGAATTTCAATTTTGACCTGAAATTCAACAGGTTATCCCGAGAAACATTCATTGATTATCTCCTGTGTGCGGAAGTAGGAACCAGGCTGGTGAGATCAGCAGGGCAGTGCACAGCAGACATTGTGTGTGAAGTTAAGGAACTTCCACCATCTCCCCTTTTTTTTGAGACAGGGTCTCAGTCACCCAGGCTGGAGTGTAGTGGTACAATCAGGGCTCACTGCAGCCTTGACTTCCTGGGCTCCAGTGATCCTCCTGCTTCAGCCTACCCAGTAGCTAGGACTACATGTATCATCTCTTTTTTTTGAAATGGAGTCTCACTATGTTGCTCAGGCTGGAGTGCAGTGGCACAATCTCAGCTCGCTGCAACCTTTGTTTCCTGGGTTCAAGTGATTCTCCCACCTCAGCCTCCCGAGTAGCTGAGATTACAGACATCCACCACCACACCCAGCTAATTTTCTTGTATTTTAGTAGAGACGGGGGTTTCACCATTTTGCCCAGGCTGGTCTAGAACTCTTGACCTCGTGATCTGCCCACCTCAGCTTCCCAAAGTGCTAGGATTATAAACCACCTTGGGCTGCCGCACGTATCATCTCTTCTAGGCAGTGAGTGTTTTTAAAGAAGGGAGGACCTGAGCAGAGCTATGCTTTAGAAGAGCCATATTAGAATGATGTTGAGGGCATAGGTGATGGCTAATATTGCTTGAACGCCTACTATGTGCCGGGAAGTGGGTTGTCTTATTATATGCATTCTCTTTTGAAATCCCCATGTATCCCTATGAGATAGGCATTATTCCTGTCCTCCTTTTACTGAATGGCAACCTGAGGTTCAGGGAGATTGAGACACTTGCCCAATGCTGCACAGCTTGCAAGTGGCAGAGCAAAGGGCTGAATCCAAGTCTAAATGAATCAAGAGCCCACACTCTGAACTGCTATAGATCAAATTTAACATATATAGTGTTTGCTTTATCAAGGAGGAAGCAAGTGTCTCTCAGAAGGCATTCCTTTTGCATGGAATGGGCAAACCTCTGGATCTGAGAGCATGGGACTCGGAGGTTGGGGTTTTCAGATTTAGCACATAAAAATACAAGACTGCATCTCAGTTAAACTCGAAGAATAGCTCTAATGAATTTTGGTAATGTATTAAAAATAGCTGAATGCAGGACAATTCAGGCATTTTGACAAAGTGAATAATGACACAAGATGAAACTATTAAAGACAGGACATATCTTGAACACACAGCCTCCTAGATCACCAACCACAGGGGCCCCAAATCCCCGGGCCATGGACCAGTACTGGTCCATGGCCTTTCAGGAGCAGGACAACACAGCAGGAGGTAAGTGATGGGTGGTGAGTGAAGCTTCATCTGTATTTACAGCTGTTCCCTATCACTCTCATTACCGCCTGAGCCTCGCCTCCTGTCAGATCAGTGGCGGCATTAGATTCTCATAGGAGCGCAACCTCTATTGCAAATTGTGAATATGAGGGATCTAGGTTGCATGTTCCTTATGAGAATCTAATGCCTGATGATCTGTCACTGCCTCCCATCACCCGCAGATGGGACCCTCTAGTTGCAGGAAAATAAGCTCAGGGCCCACTGATTCTACATGATGGTGAATTGTATAATTACTTCATTATATATTACAATGTAATAATAAGAGAAATAAAGTATCCAATAAATGGAACATGCTTGAATCCTCCCAAAACCATCCCCCCTCACCATCGCAAAACCGGCTCCTAGTACCAAAAAGGTTTGGGACCACTGCCCTGCCAGGGGTATATCTTGGGTTTGTCACACCTTAGGCTTCGTGATCATGGATAGAACCCCTCACCCAGCCTCATCCTCTTCAACTGCAGAACGTGGACAACAGCATTTGCCTTGTAGAGTTATTAGAGGATCAACTGAGATGACATAAAACACCCAGAGGTGGGCTAGGTATATAGTAGGTACTCAAGAAACACTTTGTGGATATACCAGGTAATTCCCTCATTTCCAGGAAAAGTTGTGTTTGTTTTTTAAACTCAAAAGAATACTCAACTCCTATTGAGTGTTTTATGCATCAAAGAACTTGGCCTTTTCTTCATGAAAAATGTATCTTTTAATGGGGGTCACTTTCAGATGTTTCACGTAGCCTGTATTTAAAAACACCAGCCATTTCTTCTAATGATAAAGTTGCTACACAAGTTAAAAAAAAAATAGGGCAACAGAAACAATGCCTATTATATTATCTTCAAGCCTTCATTATGTAGGTATTAAATTTGACCTCAGAGGTCGTCACACTTGGAAAATGTTTCCATCTGTAGCACTCCATTCTCCATTCTGTCGGTTCAATTAAGCCTGAGAATTTAAATTATCTCTCTAACTCTAAAAATATGTATAGATACTTCTGAAAGTGGAAACTATTTCAGGGCTTAGAAGAAATTCTGTGGGAATGAATGTGCTCGCAGCTTTCAGGCCAGAAAGGTTGACCCTTCCAGATCTTTGAAAGGTTGTGGAAAGACGGTAGAAATCAAATCAAATCAAGTCAAAATAGACAGGCTTTTTCTCAAGAAGAGGGTTTGGAGAAGAGGTGGAGGGGATGGACAAGTTATGTGCCACACACGCGCACACACACACACACACACATACACACACTCAGTGAGAAACGTATTTGTCTAAAAACATTAAATTAAGAACTTCTTAGAGTGACAGCATTTCTTCCTTTCTTTCTCTCATTTCCAGTTCATTCTTATCAGAATTCTGTCAGCTCTCAAACTGACATTTTCCTGTTCGGGTCTTTTCTCAGATAGTAAAGAGGGATTTTTTTTTTTTTTTAAATTGGGCTGATGCAAACAGCAGATCAGCCTGCAGAGAAACGTCAAGGACAGTTTGTAGTCCTAATCCCTGACCCCCACTGCCCTCTCCTAACTAGCTATTGACATTGAACTGAAAAAAGCTGCAATGTTGAGATGAGATAATGTTTTAGAGGAAAGAGAAAAGGAGTGTGCTGAGGCTCCTGCAGGGGACGGGGGGCATTTCAGAAGTGAGTGTGCTGCTGGCCTGTGAGTCAAACTTCGGGCTTTTCAAAGTTCAGTTTTCCTTAAAGTATCCAGTAAAGAAAACGGGTCTTGGAGAGTCTCTTTGGATGACAGCGATTTGCCTTCTTTGGGTGATCGTGTCTCTCCGCATGTGAAGTGGTGATATTTTCATGGTGCTTGGTGTAGAGAAATTGTTACATAGTTTCTACATTGGACCAAGTACGCCTTTTCACTTCACTCACATTGTATACTAGAGTTGGGCTTTATAATGCACACGTTTTCACAGAGATATCTTTATTATGATTATTTTATTTTTAACAGACAGAGTCTGGCTGTGTCACCCAGGCTGGAGTGCAGTGGCACAATCACAGCTCACTGCAGCCTCAAACTCTTGGGCCGCAGCGATCCTCCGGTCTCGGCCACTCAAAGCACTGGGATTACGGGCATGAGCCACCAGGGTTATCCCTTAAAAGGATCCCTAAAGAGACTTTGGCAGCCACTTCAAAACAGAGAAGGAAAAAGAACCTTGCTTAGCCTCTGTTTGGATCCCTCTGTCCTCTGGATCTGATGAGCTTCGGTCCACCCTCCTGTGAAGACACTCTCACCTGAAATCGTGAATTTGACTCGCTTCCTCTCTAGCGGGGGAACAGGGATAAAGAGAGAAATAGTCTTTTCAGAAAACCCCGACTTAACTATCATGAAGCTACCTGCCCTTATTTTTCTCTTTATTTTCCTGTCACTTGGTCCTGCGTGTTGTAGAATGAAGCCCTGGCACCTCTGAAAACATTCCCTGGGTCTGTTTTCCTACTGGTCGGAAAGGTGGCTTTGTTGACTGCTGACCAACCCAGAAGAACCGAGAGAGACAATGTTAGATTCCCAGGGGTAGGATTTGTTTAGTTTCACCGTGAGTCCTGAAACACCGAGGTGCTCCCGTTTTCCCTGATGGCTGTCTATTTACGGGGAGGCTCGTGTCTGGGTGTTTCTAGGGCACTACGCTATCCTGCTGAACACAGCAGGGTGAAGGTGCTCTCCAGCATCTACCTTCTAGAAGCTGCTGGGCCACACCCTGGGGATTCCAAACCCTTTCTGGGCAGGCCAAAGGCCAGTGAGCAGCCAGCAGAATTCTAATCACAAGATCACCGTTCGCTGGGGTGGGCAGACACCACTGTCTCCGCTTCCTTCACGCTCATTGCTTGAGACACTTGAAATTAGGCCTGACATAGCAATAACAAATGTACTACAGGGAACAAGCCGGCACTGGGCCCTAGGGAATGATCTAGAAGACTTAATAGGTCTTTTCCGTCTTTAATTTCCATGGGTCTAAATATGCTGGCTGCTTATAAAGTGGCAGAGTGCTTTTTAGGCCGACTGGTTAGTTTTGGAAGCAGTGGGTGGAGAGCACTTGGTTTTTGCAGCCACGTTCCTGGATGTCCACTTTAGGCCGGACACGGTTTCTGAGGGCAGCCCTGGCATCTCTCATTTCACCTTTCTCTGGCAGGTAGCACATGGAGAAGGGGTCGTCTTGGGCTTTCTCCCTGAGCTACCAGCCTGGTGAGAGTGTCCCCGTGAACCGGAGGCTCCTCCTCGTCTGCAAGGTCAAAGCGTAAGGACTGAGCATGCATGGGAGCTCATGCCTGTAATCTTAGTCTTTTGGGAGCCTGAGGCAGGGGATCGCTTGAGCCTAGTAATTCGAGACCAGCCTGGGCAACATAGGGAGAACCTTGTCTCTTAAAACAAAAAGATTAAAAACCAAAAACCTAAAGACACACAATTGAGAAATGGAGGAGATGTTATACGGCTCACCAGCATCTCCCATCCACTGCTGAAATAAGCCGAGTGCTCAGAGTCCGTGCTGAGTCTTCCTCGGAGAAGTCTTTTTGTTGCTTCATTAGATAGAGTGAGGAGCATCGTGACCATTCCTTATCTGAGGCCAAGGGACTAAGACTCACCTTAGGGAACCCACCTACAAAAGCAGGAAGCTGTTGACATGTGCAACAGTGCGACTTTGTAATACACAGCTGGCGAATTCATTTTGGAATGGCTATTTTGGGGGAAGGAGTTGCTGTTTTTCTTTTGGTAATTGTTCCCATTGGTGTCCCCCATCCCCACCCCACCATGACGCAAGGAAACAATTATAGGCAATAAAAAAGACACAGCTAAGTTTAGAGAGAATAGGGACCGGCCCTAGGAGTTTCCAAGTTTTCTTTGAGCTCACACATAGATTGCCTTTTTCTGGACGTGGGAAAGAAGAACAATCTCAGTTTTTCCAGCCATAAAACAGGAACCATAATGATTGCTTGCATCACAGAAAATCTTGTAAGTACAAACTAGCTCACATTTTTACATTGGCCTGGAGACACACTCTGTTATATAAGCGAAAAGGATCTTTCGTGACAGTGAAGGTGCACATAAGAAGGGGACCCAGGCATCTGTTCATTTTTCTGTCTCCATTTCCGGGGGGTGAGATACGCAGCTGGAAAAGCTACTTGTTGTGGCTGATGAAATGCCAGCGCTGATACCATGCTTTGAACTGTTTTATCCGGATTTAAGGAGCCAGTTCTCAATTAATCAGGCTGCAAGGTCACTCACTGAACCAGTGTCTCAGGTAGAAGAGGACTGTGTGTGGGTGACAGCAAAAGAAGAAAAGGGAGAAGGATAGAGACCATAGTGAAGAGGGACCGGATTTTTTTTTTTTTTTGGTAAATTGCCTACATCTGAAATAATCATTGGTCAGCAGAAACATGTCGGCTTATTAAAACCCATTTTTAGTTTGCCACCCCCTAAAAATGGGGCCAAACCCAGGGCCAGAAAGGATCCTGCTTTCCTGGTGGCTGCATGGTGGCTGTGCTATGGGAGAGGCAGAGCCCCTCCAGCAGGAGCTGTTTCATCAGGATTCTGTGGGCTTCCTATGCAACCCCTCTTAAAAATCTGAAAATGAAACAAGACATATTTCTGAGGTTGTCAGCAGGTAGATCCACTGGTTTGTGGTAAGTAATCTCTCTGGGAGGAAGTCTTGGCTCTGATGTCTGTGTTGAACGTTCCGTGGCTCCCCCCGGCCGCCCCAGCACAGGTCTGTTTGCTAGGCAAGGAGGCGATGATGATATTGCTTCTAACAACCAGACTGAAGCGTAGCCTCAGGCTGTCTTGCAAAGCCCCTTCCAAACTGCCTCTAATTAATTTTTATCCTGCCATCCCAATGAGTCCCGGGGGTGCAGCAACCCAACAACTAAAAAACCCTCATCAAGTCATTTGGAGAAAGCTTTGACGTAACACTTGCAGATTTTAGGTCTCTGAAAGAGGAACTGCTGCAGAAAAACAAAACGCCAAACCGAACCCCTCCCCTGTAGTCGTCGCCATCCTACTCAATTTGTCCCCCCAGCTTCTCGCCTTTTCTTTACAGTGGCCGTAAGTCAGATCTCTCTCTGGCCCCCTCTTACCCACAGCTCTTTCAGAGACAACCCTGGATCTGTATTTTTTTTTTCCTTGCTGGAAGAGAACCCCAAATTCTCTGTGGGCTGGGGTCAGGTACCTGCGAAACTCTTACGAGATGGGAAGGAGAGAAGCCTACGGTCTCTCTCTGGCTTGCAGCGGGGCCAGACCCCCTTGCCCTGTGCAAACATGCTTTAGGGGACATAATGCTGGGAGCAGAGGGAAGGTTCCACAAAGAGGAATCCCACCCACAGAACACATCAAAGATGCAATACCCTGGGCCTCCCCCGTTAGAAGTGCTGCTGGCAGCAGCTCAGTCGCCCCAGTTGGCTGCGTGATGGGGGTTCACACAAAACTGTTCAGGTTGCTTTTCTTTTTATTCCGAGGGGATCGGGGGACAGAGGGGCGCCTTCCTCCCTGGCAAGCCTCACTTGCCACCTTCCCTCCAGCTCTGGAAGTCTCAGCCCCTGGGATCAGATCTCCACTGATCTCCTCCCCAAACACCCTATCCCACCACCCTTTCAAAGCCCTCCCCACCCTTCTGCATCTGTTCAGGATGCTTCTCTTAGGACCTCGGAATCAATGAAAATTTAGGAAGAGTGTTTGAAACAAGGCATTGAGAAGTGCTGAAACCCAAACCACCCGCCGCGCCGGCTTCCTGGGATTTCTGGACAAAAAAAGGTTGAGTGACTGCTCCCCTTCCCGGGACGCAGCAGAGGAGAGTGATCCGGTGCCAGCGGCCCTGGTGTTAATTTCACGATCACCGGGTGCCAAAGAAAGTTCCTCAGGATCCGCTGGACTCGACAGCTCCCAAGAAATGGAGTCATTGTTTCTAATGAGACTGAGCTGTCTGGCTCCTTTAAAAGAGTTAATCGCAGAATCACAGACCTAGAAAAAGCCTTCTTTGACAGCTCCTCTATACTAGGTCCAAGTGAGGGCTGATCCTATTTTTGAAGAGCCCATGGAGCCCCACTCCAGTGACTAATCGCTCGTAATTGTCCTCTTTAATTTTAACCTCATGCGCTGGTGCTTTAAACAGATTTCCGTTTGTCTGTCCTCAGAGAAGGTAGAAAGCATTGCTCATCATACAAATGGGGTCATTCATTTCCTTCCCTCTGCTTTTTCCTGTCTCCTTGGGCAATAGATCGGCCCAGTGGGGAAAAGCAAGCATTCGGGAGTTGGAAACATGTGGACGTGAAGTCTGTAATCTCCTAACTCTGCCGCTAAGCCTCAGTTTCCCTCCTGTTTGTGAAATTAGAGGAATAATAGCCACCTCATTGGGTTGTTTTGAGGATGAAATGAAATAATGGAAGGAAAGTGCTTTGCATGGGTTCAGGGCCATGCCTCCTATAGACTCACAAACAAAAATGTGCCCTCTGCAGGAACGTTGGATGCATGTGGAATTCTTGCTTTTTGGGGTGCCCTGTTCTTCAATGCCAAGTGATATGGGTGGGCAAGCGGTGGAAAGAGAACTGCAGCTGGAGGCTTGAAGATGTGGGTTCTGTTCATAGCCCTGCTATAAGCTAGTCTTGTGACCCTCACTCGGGAAGGCACCACCTCTCTGGGCCTCAGTTTTCTGACCTGTAACATAATCTCCGCCCTGTTTGCTTTGCAGGGGAGGTGGAGGAGCAACAGAGGAGAAGTGGGGGCGGCGAACTGCCAGTGGGAAAGTCCTGGCCAAATGTCAGGTGTGAAGAGTCCTCAAGGTTGATGCCCAGGCAACTCTGCCATTGCCCCTGGCATTTCCCCTGGCCCCAAGGAGCACCTTGGCAGTTTGCTAGGATCCCCTTGAATTTCCAACATCCTGGGGGTAAGGCCTGGTGTGAAGCAAGTTATGGTACATATTATCTTACTCACTTAGTAGGGTTGACAGTTTCTTAGACTCTCAGTTCTGGTTTGTTTTGAAAGGGGACAACCCCTGCCTGGGAGTAGCCTTCAGTCAAGAGGCAATACTGCATAGTGGTGAAGCAGGTGGCTAAATCCACAGACCCAGGGGCCAGACTCTGGCCATTATTCTAACTCTGCCACTTTCCCTCCTAGGTCCTTGAGAAGCCACCTGCATCTCTGTGTTTCAGCATCCTCAGCCGTACAGCAGGGATAATAAACTCCCATCTGATAAGGATTATGTGAGTATGCACCATGTGCTTAGAGCAATGCCCTGGCACAAGGTACAAACTCAGGACACAGTAAGAGTACAATTATCATGAATCAATTTTTTTTGGTCCACGCAATGATGAAGACTGATTTGTTTCTGAAAGACCTTGCTAGGACCCTGTAGTCCAGTGGGTTCTTAAGCTTCTGGGGGCCATGGCTTGTAGGATAAATGTTATGAACTTTCTCTGCAGAAGAGATAACACATGTCCCCAAATTTCACATATATCTTCAGGGTGTTCCAATCCATGGAATTGCTAGGGTTCACAGATCCTGGATTAGGGACTTCTATTTTATTCTATTTTATTGCTGTCCTATTTTTTTTTTTTTTTGAGACAGGGTCTCGCTTTGTCACCCAGGCTGGAGTGCAATGGTGCCATCATGGCCTATTGCAGCCTCTACCTCCCGGGCTCAATCCTCCCACCACAGCCTCCAGAGTAGCTGGGACTACAGGCGCGCACCACCACACCCAGCTAATTTTTGTATTGTCAGTATAGACAGGGTTTCACCATGTTGTCCAGGCTGGCCTCAAACTCCTGGGCTCAAGTGATCCTCCCACCTTGGCCTCCCAAAGTGCTGGGATTATGGGCGTGAGCCCCTGTGCTCGACCTTATTGCCTTCTTATTTGCTAGGTCACCAAGATCATCAAAGTACAGCTTTGGATATAGTAAGGATAAGTATCTGGTCAGAAAATTATGTTATGGTTATATCAACTAGAAGTCCAGAAAAGAAAGAAAATGCATGATATAACTGAACTCAAGCTAGGCTTCATAAATTTTTTTTTTTGAGACGGAGTCTCACTCTGTCACCAGGCTAGAGTACAGTGGCACGATCTCAGCTCACTGCAACCTCTGCCTCCCGGGTTCAAGCGATTCTCCTGCCTCAGACTCCTGAGTAGCTGGGACTACAGGTATGAGCCACCATGCCCAGTTAATTTTTGTATTTTTAGTAGAGACGGGGTTTCACCATGTTGGCCAGGATGGTCTCGATCTCCTGACCTCATGATCCACCCGCCTCAGCCTTCCAAATGTTGGGATTACAGGCGAGAGCCACCGTGCCCAGCCCATAAATCTTTCTATTGAGTGGTATGCCTTTGATGCACATTATTGCAATTTTTGTCCACACCCAATACACACTGCTCTGAGAGAACTTTGGAGAAACATTCTCTTTGTCTCTATTCCCATGGCAATAGCGAACAGCCAAGAGTCACTTGTGAAGAATTCCCAATTCCAGAGAAATGGAAGGTCAAAGTCACGAACCTCTCAGCTAATAGTGGAAGTTCCTTTATTTTAGGTTTTATGAAGAACTCTCAAGTATGGTGTTTATAGGCTAGGGTTTGTAAGGACTTGAATTAAAAAACAAATAATGACAAATATACCCTTTGAAAGGATTACACCTGGATGACTTCATTGTAATTTGGTAGGAATTAAAGGTTAGACTCACAAGAGTTTAATTTTCAGGTTAGACAGAAGCATATTTCAAGTCTCCTCAAATACCTACTTAACAAATACCACCTTTTGCACATTCTTGATTTATTTCTCTACTTTTATACCACTGGCTTTACAAAATTAATTTGCTACGTGGAAATATCTTAAATCAGTTTCTCACCAAACCATGAATATGTTTTGGGAAAGGAAGAAGGGGAGGACCCCTTGTTTTTTTCTATTAAGGGCTGATAACTCAAAGGAAAAACTAATTGTAGGCTACCTAAAAAAATCAAATATCTGTATTTTCTTTTCTTAGGGAAAGAAATACCTGTTTTAAAAATTAAGTACAGAGAAGATATAGAAATACTACAAAATATGGTGTGTCTTCTGTAACCTCCCTCTGCCTTTCAGCTTCAAGCAATTCTCCTGCCTTAGCCTCCTGAGTAGCTGGGACTATAGGCATATGGCACCACGCCCAGCTAATTTTTGTATATTTAGTAGAGATGGGGTTTCACCATGGTGGCCAGGATGGTCTTGACCTTGTGATCCTCCCACCTCAACCTCCCAAAGTGCTGGGATTACAGGCGTGTGCCACCGCGCCCGGCCCATATCTTTAGTATCATCTCCAGTTAAGTGACTAGAAAGAGAGAAAAAAAGGACAGGTAAAGGCTGTGAAGGGGAGTCAGGAATAGCAGGAAGTTCTAGAGAGAGTGAGGGGCCTGACTGAAGAGGCGGGAGAGAAGTGGTGGGTGCAGAAGAGATGGATTTGGATCAGGCAGTTGCACAAATGGTGCAGAGAGGAAAGAGAACGTAGCAACCACTAGTTACTGTCTCTGTACATGTATATCTTTGTATCTCCCTCACTGCCTAACACACATGCCGTGTGCATATTAGCTACTCGATAAATCAATGAAACAAACAAAGAGAATATGTAAAACATCAGAAGCTTTAAAATTAATTCTGACTTAGAAATGGACTTCATCTAGGCTGTCATCTTACCATAACTATCAAGTGCCATCTGTTTCCCTTGAAATATTTTTTTTTGGTGGGGGGTGCGGTTTAAATGCTCTTCACGGATCCTCAACTGGTTTAATCCCAGGGTTCAGAAGCTCTACCCTAAATGAGATATCTAGAGCTTCCAGCTTGGGGTAGTGGGGAGGCTCAGATTATCCTCAAGGCTGCAATTGGAGTAAGCAGAAACCAGGTCAAGGTGGGGTGGTGCGTTCCCTGCAGCTTGGGTCGGCCATTTCCCATCCTGATGACTACAGATGTTGGCAGAGCCTGGTGACGCCATACCTGTAGATCACAGACAACTGCTTACGTTTCTTCTTTGAAAAACAATGTCTGAATTGGGGCTTGAAAACACACAGTTGAGAAACAAAGGCCAAGAGAAACATTAATTTTGTGGTTAACACTCAACAGAAGTGTCCATCCTGGCCAGAAAAAAAAAAAAAAAAAAAAAAAAGAAAAGAAAAAGAAGAAAGTGTTCTCCTGGTTTGAGAGAATCCGGCTTTAGCAGAACATCTGAATTGGAATCCCATGTAGCTATGGAATGAAAATGTTCCGTATTTGAATGACTGGCCTGTCCACTCCTTATGACATCCAGCCCAAATCATGGACCTGTAAGTGTAGGTGGCACTTAACAAATACCATTCACCAGAAGGAGGTTCAGAGGACTCTACTGCACTATTTCAGCCATGCTTGAAATAACTGCAAATGGTCCTTTGTCACACGGAAGGCACTAAACAGCATTCCTTGGGTGAGCAGGGAGCCCAGGACTCTGACAGTAGGTGTTCTGGAGGGCCACAGAGCTGGGACACTGGTATTAACATGGTGACCCCTAGTGTTTCGTGTTGGTAGCACGACTTGGAATGCCATCAGCAACGCTGACCTAAGTAGGGCCTCTTTGCCATCTTCTGATCGAAGGAGTTATGGCCTACCATAATTGTTTATGTCTTTAAAACCATCCTGTTAAACAACCCCCCGCTTCAACTTTAATGCATTTTTCTGCACAATATCCATTTCTAACCCCTGCCGAATAGAATTGAGTCTTGACGTTGCTTCTTTCTTATAATCTGTGGCCTCCTGTCTAAGCATTTCAAAGATCAAGACATATCAATTCATTACTGTGGTTACAATGTCATAAACAATGGATAATGGCATGAATGGAGGAATTGCTGCAGGAGGTGGGTATTGCTGTATCCACAACATGAGAGCATGACTAGCAACGATTTACTATGAGCACATCACGTAGAGGACAAGCTAGCAAGGTGGACATGATGACTGGCCCCAGTACCATGTCTGCTGCCTGTCGTAGTTTTCATCTTGGTACCCTGCTCCAGACGTTTTCGCAAATGATGAGTAAATACAAGGCAATTGGATTGTATATGCTCATGCAAGGACGTGAGGAAAGTCAACTAACCCAGATAATTCAAGCCACCTAAACCACTTCCCATGACTTATCTGGATATTTCAGAGAAAAGTGTTTCTCGTTTTGGGATTTGATCATGTGCATTCTTACTAAACATGATAGATGTCTTCATTTCTAATGTTACAAACTATAGGCAGATAGAGCCTGAGAGTAAAAAGTAATAATTACAACTCATTCATTCAATTATCACAAAACCGACTTGGCATAGACGATGTGGGCTGGGAATGGGCTGGCCGTTGGTTCAAATCCCAGGGCTTTTCCGTTTATGGTTATTACCTTGTTTTATCAGATATACAAGATTCTTCCTGTCAGTGTTCCAAATGCACTTGGGTGTTGGCAAAATAATAGTAATAATAATAAGTAGAGTATCTTATTTGCTGGTGGTTTTTTTGTTGAAACAGAGTTTCACTCTGTTGCCCAGGCTGAAATGCAGTGGCACAATCAAAGCTCACTGCAACCTCTGCCTCCTGGGTTCAAGCAACTCTCCTGCCTCAGTCTCCTGAGTAGCTGGGACTATAGACGTGTGCCACCACGCCTGGACAACTTTTTTTTTTTTGTATTTTTAGTAGAGGTGGGGTTTCATTGTGTTAGCTAGGATGGTCTTGATCTCCTGACCTTGTGATCCGCCCACCTTGGCCTCCCAAAGTGCTGGTATTACAGGCGTGAGCCACCGCACCCAGCCCCTTATTTGGTGTTTTAAGGCTCATGTCACCATATCACAAAGACTGTAAGTCTTTTAATTGCATGAACACCATTGGTTACTTTATTCTCTTCCATGGTAGTATCTTTTTTATTTTTTATTTTAAGTTTAACCCTATAGCTGGAGTGACACCAACGGACTCAGACGAGAGCTTGGGGATCTCCTCCAGCTTTCGATGGTCTATTGAGAAACAAAGGCCAGAAACTGCATATAAAACAGAGACATAAAA
The DNA here is from genome assembly GCA_004027715.1 of Plecturocebus donacophilus. NCBI lineage: Eukaryota > Metazoa > Chordata > Mammalia > Primates > Pitheciidae > Plecturocebus > Plecturocebus donacophilus. The sequence goes on from PVKP010011049.1 coordinate 23,823, forward strand.
AGCAAATGTAATGCCATCATTTAGATCAGTTTCTGGGGGACATCTTTGTGGTTTCCTTTCCTTTATCCAGACCTCCAGATTCACCTGGTGGCTCGTCCTCACTATAGAAGCTTCCTTTATATGCCAGAGGGACATGTTAGAAGTGAAGGCCTTCTATCTTCATTGGAAAGGGCAGAGACGAAAGGGGACCCTCACTCAGTTGCAGGAGGGAAGCAGGTTCTCCCAAGCAACATCAACAGAATTGGATCCTTTCCCCCAACCCGCTTGTTATATTCAAATACTTCACCCTCTTCTTTTTTTATGAAGAATCAATTTTGCCTTCTCAAAGCAAACCATCAACATCAAAAACATGGTTTGGATGTCATTTTAAATGAAAAAGATAAAGAAATAAACAGATTCAAATGTCAGCTCAGGGACTCTCGACCTTATGAATGTCCCAGAGAGTTTGGGGACATTCATAAGGTCCCAGAGAGTTTAGGGACATTCATTCTTAGGCTGAGACCAGAGAGTTTTACCTTCCTGGTGTATGTTCCTAGAGTCACTATATTCCTAGAGTAATAGGGGGGAATGTTTGGAAACTGATGTCCAGGTTCAACCATACCATCAAATTCTGGAGAAGATTGCTAACATATGATCACAAAGGAAGAAGATGGTTTGTGTAGGCAATACGGCTGGTCCCTTGTAGATGGAGCATAATGGGGTACACTTGGTATCCAGAGTACAGAAAACCTGCTCACAGGTAGACACCAAAGGTGACAAAGAAATTGCCATATTTATTGCTTTAGTGGGATAAAATGCGTGGTTGTCTAAAATGAAACGGTAGCACCAAGTCAGCGGCCCATGAAAGTGACTCTGCTGCCATCTATGCCCAAAGCCTCTTGTTTCCAAGGAAGCCCGTGTTATGGGAACGCATCAGAACATCTTCTTTTACCTTTTGACAAAATGAAACTGCGTCCTTGGGAGTTTCCCACCCATTGCTCTCTTGGCTACTTCACTTCAGTACTATTTCATTACTTATTGATTTTTCAACGCCTCTCTGCATGGCTGTAATTTACACAAGTCCTTATAGCCCTTAGCAATTCTTAACACCTCAAGGTAAGATCACTGAGTCCACTAGAGAGAGACATTCTTTTCTGGAATGATGAAAAATTGGTGAGTCTCCTTGCTAACACATGGTTCCTTCCGGAGGCCATGGTGGATGAAAAGTAGCATCACAATACTCCGGGTGCTACAGTGAGAGGGTGAATGGGGCCAACTCCAAAACGGATGTTGCCACATTCTTGTTATGCTACTGAAGTCCATGCAACTTTTATTTCAGGAATGAAATGCAGAGTTTTATAGACTGGCAGTTCTTAGTTAAAAAAAAAAAAAAAGAAAGCCTATGAAATAACACGAAAGCTGGTAACACTGGGTTTATTATGATCTTTTAAAAAATTAATCCCACTCTAGTCCATTTGTAAAATACGTGTTTGCCTTTATTGTAATCAAGGTTCCACATGGAAAAAAAATGGAAGCAACAGAAATTGTCAGCACAATGAAAAAACATAGAAGAAAATGAATGTCTTCTGGAGAGTTTTTTCGTAAAACATACCAGTGTTAGGAAGAAAATAAACTAAAAATGCATATTTTATGCAGAAAGGTATAATTCTGATTAATAGTAATAAATCAAATTAAATTAGTGGAATTTCTAAAGTCTCCTATCCAGACTTTATTATTTTGCCTTCAAAAGTTTATAATTAAAAAACTTATTCACCTATTTTGTTACATATGACTAGAAAATATTTTTTTGTTTTAGCCATAAAATCCCTTCATGAATTTTTATTTTATATATTTAGAATTGTGGTGGGAATGTGATTTATACATTTGAAGGAAAATGTAATGAGATCAAATAATCATATGAAAAATGATGTGGTGTATTTTCAGCCAAAGATAGGACTGAATTCTCTTGTTGCTTCTACTACAAAATGATATTAGATAAAAGATCCCTTGAAGAAGTGTATTTTAGATTGGCCTTGTGAGGAAGCCATAGTGTGAAAAAAAAATGATAAATGTCAGACTGTTTACACAGTATCATGTAGCTTACCTAACTTTATGACCTGAAAACCATTTCTGGATGCTTCCAAAACAATGAACCTAACCAATTCACAAATTACAGACGTTTTTAATTTTGATTTTTTTTTTTTTTTAGCTTAAAGTGAATTTAGAAAGCATCTGGACCAATTACAGTTAATTTGTTGAAATCAGTGAGAATGATCCCATCAAAGCAGCTATTTAGCATTTGAAGATTTTTTAAAAGCCCGTATTTTGATGACATACTTTACTTTTTAATTATCTATTACATGTTAGGCTTATGATTATTCATTCTTCATCCGGTGTATGGCACCCAATTTTCTAATGCATCAGGACGTACTGAGGTAATTGTAATGAACACGACACTTGCTCGCTCTGTATTGCTTCCCTTTCTTTTGAAATGTGCACTCTGAATTTCTTTGATGTGGAAGCACCTTTCCTTGCTCTCGGTTCATTTCTTTTGGGAAGGGCAGACCCCACCCCTGGCTCTCTGTTGACCCAAGCCAGGCCAGCTGGATAATACACCAGCCTGTCTACAGTGATAAACATGAGCTGAGACAATGAGAGCCAAAACGAGGTCTTTTGCTGAAACCACTGGCAATGGGGAGGGGGCTCTGTTCCCTTGGGGTATTTATACTGGTGGGATGTGAGCTTGGGCTGCCAGGGGCTACCACATGCCAATAGCCCACCCAGAAGTGAGCAAACACAGAGGAAAACAACCAAAGTAGGTGTGGGGAGGGTAGGGGAGTCAGATATTACTGTTTGAGCTGTTGAATCCAGCTAAGCCTAAAGCAGCCAACCCCATACATTTTAGTATATGAATGAAAACACTTCCATTTTTACTTAAGCTAATGTGAATTTGGTTATAATTAGTTTCAACCCAAAGAGCCTTGATTAATTAGGACAATTTTGTCTGTGAACAGTCTGCAATGCTTCAAATGAGTTCCCTTTTATTCTGAAATAGATGTGGAATGTTTAGGCAGGTTCACTAAATTAAAAGGGCTTCAACAATTTTATCATCCATCCAAGAGGAAAATGCTGCAAAAGCATCTTAGACTTGATTGTGCAACTGCCTTAGTATGAGAAAAGCTCTGCTAGAGCAAGCAGGGAGATGCTGAAAAATCTTTAAAAATAATAATAAAGATGAAGAGTCACTATTTTTTATTTTGTTTTGGTTCAGGTAATGCTGAATTACATGGAATCTCCTTAAGAATAGGCATTGTGAGCTGGATGTGGTGGCTCACGTCTGTAATCCCAGCACTTTGGGAGGCTGAGGCGTGTGGATCATGTGGTCAGGAGTTTGAGACCAGCTTGGCCAAGATGGTGAAACCCTGTCTCTACTAAAAATACAAAAATTAGCCAGGAGTGGTGGCGGGCACCTGTAATCCCAGCTGCTCAGGAGGCTGAGGTGGGAGAATTGCTTGAATTCGAGAGGTGGAAGTTGCAGTGAGCTGAGATCACATCACTGCACTCCAGCATGAGCAGCAGAACCAGGTCAGAGTCTCAAAAAACGAAACAAAACAAAAAGAATAAGGGTTGTGTTTCCGTAGCATCTGCAATACCAAACAAAGAGCGAGGTGCACAGTAGGCATTTACTTGACTAAACTTATTAGAAAGAATTGCTGTCTGTTATGAATGCTTCCTACATATTAAAGAATGAAAGGCACTTACGGTATGGCACTGTTTCTCAGGGATTTAACGCAATCCAAAAATGATCAGACTATTCTCTGAAGATTGACAAAATTCCCAGAAAACACCAAGAACATAAATCAGTGGGAAGAAACCTTTTTTTTAATTTTACCGTGACTCACAATCATTTTCTTTTAAAAGGCATTTAAATGCAAATATCTAAGTTCAATATTATTCACCGTAAGTCTGTGTAGCCAACCACCCATTCTTTGTCCCAGGATGATGTGTGAGAGTACTGTCCTTGTTAGAATTCATAAATGTGGCCAAAACCTGGGTTACACTCAGTATTTTTGAGCCCTTGAAGCTCTCTAGAATGAACACCATTAAAATAATGTGTTCATTTGGAATCAGCTCTCTCTTAGGTAGCTATTTCCTAACCATCTCTTTCTGATACTAACTGCTGGCCAAAACAGAATTCCAATCAAAAGCCACATGGAAGGGAAATATGAAGCCTGAGATGAAAATATGAACATCACCCAGGGTGAATGGCTCAAAGAGTTTCTGTACTAAGGCAGCCCAGCCATATGGCCACTTTGGCCCAGAATCAAAATCAAAGTCATAAAACCATTGCTATGGCAGGGGAAGATGTTAGGGCGGCTGTGGTCGAAATAACGATACTGTAACACTGAGACTGGGCCAACCAGCTGGTGCCGAGGGAGCCAGACAGGAATTCCACAGCAGGAAGACGGACTCCGGCCCTCGTCTAGCTTTCCAGACTCACCTCTCTGCTACCCTCTGCTCCAGCCACACTCCACTGCTCATGGGCCTTCTTTCATGCGATGCACTTTTCACATCTCTTTGCCTTTGATTATGCAGGTCCTTCTCTCTGGAACGACCACCTCCTTTGCTCTCCTCCACTCCCATCAAAGTCATGACCATCCCACCCACCTTACTGAGCTTTTATCCCCGGCCCTCCTGCACACTCTGAACTACCTGGGGTACCACAAGGCTTAATCTTTCTCTCTCTCTCTTTTCTTTCTTTCTTTTTTTTTTTTTGGCCTTGACTTGTTTTTTTTTTTTTCCTTTTTCCTTCCCATCTTCTACCCTCTTCTTGATCTTCCCAACCTAGTCTTCTAAATTTAGCTGAAGCATCACCTCCACCTGGAAGCCTTCCCTGATCTCTCATTTTAATTTAGAAGACCCTCCTCCATGCTCCTACAGCCTCTCAATGCCTGCTTTATCAGCGTCTTCTCCACCGTCCAGTAGTCACTGACTCACATGTGTATCTCTTCCATATGCCTGGAATGGGCTTGAGGGTCGAGACATGCATCAACTAACTTTTCCTTTCCTTAGTGCCTGGCGCTCAGTAGGAAGGGTGGGTGGAGAGATAGATGGCTGGAAGGAAGGAAGACTTACTCCTTCAAGGCCCTGCTTTCATGTTTCGGCCTCTAGAAAGTTCCATGGCACATCCAATCCTCTTGTATTTTACATATAGACATTATTTTTTAAAATTCCCACAATTCGATTTGCATTACGAATGCCCTGCCCCTTTCTTTCAACAGGGTGAAAGCTCTTTGAGGTCGGAATTCAATCACCTTCTTTATATCCCTACAGATGCCTTATTCATAGTGGAGGCATATTTGTTTCTGTTCCATAAACATATATGAAAAATTATACGGTACCAATAGGCCAGAAAACATGTGAAAACCATTCACACAGATTCTGAGCTCGACAGGAGACTCTTCCTAGTTTTGGATATTTAAAAAGCTGGTCCATCTAACCTAAGTAGTGGAGTGGGTTGGGGAGAGGTGAATTCTCATACTAATAATGTTAGCTAACACTTACCAAGCGCTTACTGCAGTACACAGGCTACACTAAGAGCCTTATGCGTATCAGAACAAATGCTCGGTGGTAGCTGGGCATGACTCCCATTTGAGCCAGTGACAATTGTCCATCTATACCTCAAGGGAGAAAGTTGGGTCTGGTGGATTTCAGGCTTGCATATGAAAGCTGGAATTGTTCTAAGAATTAGCAGAGAGCTTTATCAACTGCTCTCTGCCTGCATTTGAGTACATTAAGCCAAAATTATTTTGAATTCCATTCACCTATGATTCTATAACTTGAATGGAAAAGGTTCCTCTCTGAATTTCAAGATGTTTTCAGTAAATAAACAGCTGGTTTTCAGACAGGAAAGAGAATTGAGGTGGTCTTCTCCACTGCATTGGTCCCCAACCTTTTTGGCATCAGGGACTGGTTTGATGAAAGACAGTTTTTCCATGAGTCATAGGTCGGGGGGCTCAGGGTGTGGACAAGGTTTTTGGGATGATTCAAGTGCATTACATTTATTGTGCACTTTGTTATTATTACTACATCATAAGATATAATGAAATAATTATACAACTCACCAAAATGTAGATTCAATGGGAGCCCTGAGCTTCTTTTCCTGCAACTAGGGGGTGATAGGAGACAGTGACAGATCATCAGGCATTAGATCCTCACAAGGAGTGTGCAACCCAGATCCCTCACAAGTGCAGGTCACAATAGGGACTCTAACGTCACTGCTCATATGACAGGAGCTGGAGCTCAGGTGGTAATACAAGCGATGGGGAGTGGCTAGAAATACAGATGAAGCTTTGCCTTCTCACTTGCCTCTCGCCTCCTGCTATGCAACCTGGTTCCTAACAGGCCATGCATGGGCTGGTACTAGTCTCTGGCCCAGGGTTGGAGGATCCCTGCTGTATCAGGAGGTCTATATCCCTTACATCAGGAACTCTTCACCTGTCCAAGGCTATAGTGCAGATTCAACATAGTAAAGAGCATAAATAGCCCAGCCCAGAAAACACTTGGATAGAGAGGTGTTGCTAGCTGAATCCTCACCATAACCACAGCAGGGTAGACACGGTTTTCCCTGTTGTAAAGAGGTTGATGCACTACAAAAGAAGTTAGGCAACTTGCCCATAGTCATTGTGTGACTAGATGGTTGAGTTAGGATTTGAATCTGGGCTTATCAGAGTCTGTATTAATCATTAACTTCCAAGGGAGCCGAATCTTCCTACTACTAAATTGTTTCATGACCCCAGGAAGGTGACTTCCTCTCTGGGCTGCAGTGTTTAGTGTGGGGTAAGAAACTAGCAAGTAGAATAACCAATGTGGGCCCCTCCGAGATTCGGAGTCCTAGGACTCCAGGTGACCCTGGTTGATGGTCTGGACCATACTCTTGAGTGAAGGGCTGAGTCCCAAAATGTAGGTATCTAATGCAATTTCAGAGGCCTCTCAAGAAAGGGTATATATATCTGACCCACCTTGCATCTCGCAGGATTGTTTCCAGAAATAACTAATAAAAAAGCCTAGGACGTGCCCAAGTGCCACAGTGACAGATATGACTATCCATAAATTAGTCTTGCAGAAAGCTACTTGCCTGGGGTCATCATAAATTTCTGATGGCGCAACACAAGACTGATTGTATTTACTTTTGCTCTCTGTCGGGTTGAGAAGTATGATAGGCTAGTAAAACGATTTAGTTGGCTGGTAAATTATCTGCAAGACTGATTAAAAATAGGAAGCGAGCAATTGGCAAATTGTCAATGCACAGAAAAAAGAATCCTCAATAACGAGATCCAGAGATTAAACTCATTTAACACGGGGGCACCATTTGAGGAGGATGTTTTGTTGAACCCTTGTGATATTATTTGGGCTGAAATGACCACGTGTGGCTGTGAGTGTGTATGTGTGTGTGAATGAAACAGCTCTGTAACATGGAGCTCATTTTGGCTCTCAATTCAAGATTAGGAGAGCAGTAAAAATAATACACAAGGGACGGCAGTCCTTAGCGCTCATCATTCTAAAAGAGATCATTTGGTGGAAATTAGAAAGAAAACATCAGCCTTGTAATAAATTACTCTGAGTATCCCAAGAATGGGAAGCTGGCTTCTATTGTTCCTTCTTCTCATAAATGATGTGCCCAGATTATACCATCACTCTAACATGATTATGTATGCAAATGATGCAGACAGTTATACAATTTACAATTTGGCTGAACTTGTTAAAGAACTGGCAAATGGACTTTGACAAATCGCAATTTGAGGTTTTTAAAAATGAACTTGTATCAGACAGCAAGAAAACAATGGGTATTCTGCTGTGCTTATGTAAATTCTTTGGGCAACATACAATAGAGATGCAACTGACTACATTTTAAAAACTACCGTCAACTCTTTACTGTGGCTGGGAAATGGATAACTCGAATATTGCTCTGGTTGAATCAAAGATTGAATTAATAGGGAATTATCATACATACTACACATGGATTACCAATTTTAAAAGAATTAGGCCACCAGAAAATACATTTAATTTAATATTTCTTTGATGAGTCAGAGGGCACTTGAAGATCGTCCTGTGCCCCCAGGTCATCATTATGAACCACTAACGATACTGGTGAGGCATGGAAGATAGTTAATGAAGAGATCTGGTCAACCAAACACAGGAAAACAGGGAGTCTGCTGTTTTAGACATTTATGTCAGGGTGTTTCCCTTTCAATTTTGATCTCTTTATATCCCTAGGGAAGCTTCTAGTTCGCTACTGCCTTTCTTATCTAGGCAAGAGCTTGGTGACATCATTGTAAGATTTCTCAATGTTTTTTCATTCAAAGATTCATACTGGCATCTGTAGTCTTCTCTTTTACCAACATGTATTCCGTATTTTTTTCCAGTTAAATACATTTACAACAATTCTCCTACCCATTTTCCTTCTGTCTCACGACATATGGCCACCATCTCAATATACAATCAAACAGAATGCTCAGAAAGTATCTATTTGCAGGTGAAGCGCAGTGGCTCATGCCTGTAATCCCAGTACTTTGGGAGGTCAACACGGGCAGATCATTTGAGGTCAGGATTTCGAGGCTATCTTGGCCAATATGGAGAAACCCTGTCTCTAGTAAAAATACAAAAATTAGCCAGGTGTGGTGGCGTGTGCCTGTACTCTCAGGCCACTTGGGAGGCTGAGGCAGGAGAATCGCCTGAACCCGAGAGGCGGAGGTTGCAATGAGCTGAGATCACACCACCGCACTCCAGCCTGGGTCACAGAGTGAGAATCCATCTAAAAAAAAAAAAACTATTTATTTGTGCAGAATGGTAACAAGAGAATTGGACTCCGTCCCTACACTCCAAGATTTACTATTGCAAATATGTTGATGCTCGTATATAAAGGCTGTCAAGAACATTCACGAAACTTAAACTCAGAGGAAAGAGCCGGCAGGCACTCGACACATGGGTCTAGAGCTTCTTGACCAGTGAAATAAGACCAGTTTCAAGTTTATTCTCCCGTTACTGCCCTTTTATGAAGTGAACGTTGTTCACTTTCCTGTTAAATTATAGGGCACAAAATTAGACCATGGCAGTGTGTTTAGCAACGTAGGGTATAATGAGAAGCCTACCTGTGGTTTCGACATTCTGTATTTCGAGCCAGAAATATTTCTAACAGTGGCCAGTTGTTCCCTTGGTTAGTAAACAGGTCATAATAAAGCCAAAAGAATGAGAGCAGGACCCCTTGGGCCAGTTGGCTTCAGTCATTTAAGAACTAGAGTAGACATTAAGGTACGACTCCAGTGCAAGTAGTCATCTTGAAAATAAGTGGCTCACTAGAGAGGCGGTACCAGTGGCCAGCAAACAACACTTGGGAGAATTATTTTGACATCAGTAAAAATCAAAATTACGCAAATGAAAATAAGGGAACATTGTGCCCATTAAGTTACTTTGGAAAACAGAAGAGGAGGGAGGTGCAGAGAGAAGAGGAAACAGTCAGGAATAAGTAATAATAAGTAAGAGACAGAGAGAAAACCCAATACTGGCCTGGAGAAGTGAAATGGCCACTGTAACACGGCAGGTATAAATTGGGCCAAGGTTTTGGGAAAAAAAATTGGCAACCAAAGAACCAAATGTATGTCTGAGCTCTTTGTCTCGTCTCAGTGTTTCTACTTCTAGGAATCTATCCTGCAGACTTGTGGAAGCTGTGGCTTTCCTACAGAACATTCTCTGCACCGTCTCCTAGACTTTGGCATCAGCAGGGGCGTTTGGGTGACAAAAGCCTCCAAGAGTAAGCTGGGTGATTCCATTTTTGAGAAACAAGGTAAAAAGAAACAAACAACACACAAAAAGCCTCTGGTAAAGAAAAAAAGATTTATGTCTGCCCCAAAAAGTTCCCAGCAACATTATTTGCTTTTGAAAAAGTGTAAACAATATAACAACAGTGGGATAGTGAATAGTGTTACATCCATATGATAAAAATGTTATTCTGTAAGAAAGTGATGTTTGTGACAAGTTTTCCACTGACACAACGCATGCTTATCATATGAAAAACAGCATATAAAACCATGTACACAACGTATCATGGGTGCCAGACAACATGTGTAGATGGAGAAAAATATACCAACATCACAGGCAGGATGATACCAGATGGTGACATGAAGAGTGATTTAATTCTCCACAGTTTTCTAAATTTTCAAAGATTTAAATGAAAATAACATGTTATTTTCATAATTGGAAAAATATTTACATCTATTAAAATAAGGAAATTTAAACAAAATGAGAAATGTTTATAAAACAGCATTAAGTCGCAAAAGTAGGATGCAAGATGGAAAGACACAGTATGCTCTTATCTAGGAAAATATGCTTGTAAGACAGACTGAAAGTGATATACTGCTAAAAACGCTACGCAGGCTGAGCATGGTGGCTCACACCTGTAATCTCAGCACTTTGGGAGGCCGAGGCGGGTAGATCATGAGGTCAGGAGTTCAAGACCAGTCTGGCCTAGATGGTGGAATCCTGTCTCTATTAAAAATACAAAAATTAGCTGGGCATGGTAGCATGCGCCTGTAATCCCAGCTACCAGGAGGTGGAGGCTGCAGTGAGCCAAGATTGTGCCACTGCACACCAGCCTGGGCGACAGAGTGAGACTCTGTCTCAAAAAAAAAAAAGAATGCTATCTCTGGATGGTAGGATTAGAGATGCCTACTTTTCTATACGTACCCCACGCCATATATTACTTTTATAATTGGAAATAATGGATAAAATACTTGGGAAAGAAAATGCTGTTTTGCAGAAGGAATCTAGGTGAGAGTGTACAGATAAAACAGTTAAAGTATTTTTATCAATACTGCCCCAAACAACTCTGAAACACCACATGGCAGTAACTCATTTGGTAGATTAATATTATATGTCATCTTTTTATTGGGTTTTGCCAATGCAATTGCCATTTTTGGTAAGCAAATTGTGGTCAAATACTGGCAATTTCATATGGTTCAACCCAACATAGGAGGAAGGAATGTCTACTTGTAAAACTAATTATCATACGCTCTACTTTTGTAGCCAAAAAGCCAAGGCCGAACAACAGAAAAACAAGAGCTTGTGTTTGTGTGAGTTTTATCTACTAATATATTAGAGATTGAAATGGAGAAATATTTAAAAAACCAAGTCATTTAAAACTAAACCCATTGCATGTTAAAATTAATATATTTCAATGAAAATTATTATGTGTCCCAAATAAAAATAATTAAGGAGAGGAATGGCATTGTCTTAATCTGTCTGTGCTGCTACAACAGAATACCACAGACTGGGTGACTTATGAACAACAGAATTTTTCCCCCATGGTTCTGGGGGCTGGGAAGTCCCAGGTCAAGGTGACTGCAGGTCTGGTATCTGGTGAGAGCCTGGTCACTGCATACGAGATGTTGCCTTCAATGCTGCATCCTTTTATGGAAGGAAGGAATGCTGTTCCTCACATGGTAGAAGAGCAAAAGAGAGACATCCCCCTTCCACAAGCCCTTTTTATAGCAGCATTAATCCAAGCAGCACTTTCTATTAGGTCCCATTTCACAACATCATTGTATTGGTAGTTAAACTTCAACATGGGTTTTGGAAGGGACAAACATTCCAACTGTAGCAGGTATTGTTTCACATTTCTGTAAATCTTTGCTTGGTTTAAGAGCAGACAGCTAGATTCTTTGAAATGCTTCTGCATTCTATCTTTTGCAATATTATATGTCATGTAGCTTCTGGAAAACTCCACTGTACGCTTGTGAGAGAATGAGTGTGAAAAAGGCAAATAATACCTTTGTATTAATATGGAAATTGTATTGACTTCAGAGACCACAGAAACCCAGGGGTCCCCAGACCACACGTTGAGAACCAATGTTCATGACTTTTTCAGGGTCATGGCTCCCCAAAAAGCTAAACATGTTCTTCCTTGTCTAAGAAATGAACATATACACCTATGTACACACACAAGTTTGTAAATAACTTTGGGGGTTCATTAATACCCTGAAGTCTATGGACACCCCAGATTAAGAACTCGGCCTAGAAGGAAGGTAAAAATTATTCTGGCTATTTTTGCATGCTGAAGTTCCCAGGTCAAGGCCAGGCTCAGTTAAGGTGCTTGGTAAATACTGTTGCATGAAATGAAACAAAAATTTCTCAGCAAAATTAGAGAAACGTCTAAAATCACCAAAAGATTAAATGAAATTAAATGGTAAATAACTGTTAGATCTGGTTAGCTGTGCTCTAACACTGAGTCAGCAAAATGCCTCCCCATACAAATGGCAAGGCAAGTAAGTGCAAACTCCATCTTTTACTTCTCTCCCAAACTTATCTTTTTTTCAAAGAACCTCACTGGCTGCAATTCAAAGACATGTTGAAAAAATATAAATATATATTTTGGGGGTAAAAAAAAATCCATTAAAGTTTTGATTGCATTGAGTTGCTTATCAAGGGTGTGTGAATAATGCCAGGAAAAGATACTTTTCTAAAAATCAATACGACGAAAGTGCTGTTTTAGGGTTGCTGTAGTTGTTGGTTGTGTTTCAGAGTTATTCCTATTGACCCGAATTCAAAAACAAGGTATTGATTTATAAAGTACCTTCAGTAAATAAATGTACATTCTTTCAGCTAACCCTAATAACCTGTAGCATACAGAACAAGGTTTCAAGTCAGCTCTGTAAAGCTGAGCTTATAGTGTCACAATTAATCGTCTCTCAGCCATGAGGCTCCTCTAATGTTGGGGAGCAACAGAGATGGCAGACAAGACTACCATGGAAGGAGGAAGGAGGCAGAAGCATCTTAGCTTTTTTTTTTCCCCCAAATATTTTCTCAAATGTCATTTTGGTTTCCTGAGCAGGTAGGATGCACAGATAGCAAAACCATAGCCTTCCAATGATTGAATGATGACTCATCATAGTCTTGTACATTATGGCTCTACTCAACTTTCCTTTTAAGACTGAATGGTACAGATAAGCAGAAAGGTATCTCCTTAGTTGACTGTTGGGTCCATTCTACAGAAATAGAGGATGAGGCCCATGACCCCTGGCTTTACATGCAACATCAGGACAGTGTTGTGGGTTGGTTCTGATCTTTCTCACTCTGCCATTACTTATCAGTCACAAAGACTGATTGGTTAATGAGGACCATATTGCCTTGAAACTCCCCAGCTTTCTTCACAACCACTGTTTACCAATGGCAATTGAGCTGCTTTTTTTTTTTTGAGATGGAGTCTTACTCTGTCGTCAGGCTGGAGTGCAGTGGCGTGACCTCAGCTCACTGCAACCTCAGCCTCCTGGATTCAAGTGCTTCCTCTGCCTCAGCTTCCCGAGTAGCTGGGACTAAAGACGCACACCACCACACCCAACTAATTTTTATATTTTTAGTAGAGATGGGGTTTCACCATGTTGGCCAGGAGGGTTTCTATCTCTCAACCTTGTGATCCACCCACATCAGCCTCCCACAGTGCTGGTGTTACAGGTGTGAGCCACAGAACTCGGCCAACTTGCTTAAGGAGCAGGTGAGCATCACAAAAGCAAGCTTGAGTAAGGTGTGGAAAAATAGAGTTTCTGGGCATTGGGCTTCTTTTCGGACTTTTCTTGACACTTAAGAGTGGCGATTAAGGGGTTATATGCTTAGTTTTATCACTCAAATTTTATCACTTCAATGTATCAATTCAGATAAACTTATCCATATTTTTAAAAAAGAGGCAAAGCACAGGGTAATATAGAATGAGGAGAAATCCAACACAAGTAAAAATACAAAGCAGAGAGAAATATACCTGTATCAGTGATGAAGGCATCCCACTAGACACCAGTGAGGCTACCACATGGAGCGAACCCCTGGTAGATCCTATTTAGTATCCACAGAGCAGGATCTGGCAGAATTCCAAGCATTTGTATTTAAATCCCAAAAAAATCTATGTTTTTTTTTTAACCAATCAAGTTTTCTGTTCTTTCTCTTGGTTATTATGATTTTGATTATGATTTTGATTATTTAAATAGATTTATTCCTTTAAAGCATACTTTTTTTTGGGGTGGGGGCACATAATTCTCCTGCAGTGGATGACTGGTGTTTTGTGAACCAGGAGTCTTGGGGATGGAATGGCGGGGAGGAGGGTGGCCAGTGAGTAGGGGCCTGGGCCTCACACCTGGCTTCAATCAGTGCAGTTCTATTTGATCTGTTTTTATATATTGAGGCTAGGAGTAAGATTTTATTAGAAAAAGAATTTTGCTGCTAAAAACAATGACAATGAAAGGTTGAAAGTCACTGATCTGGGGAAATTATGTTTAGACTGAAATGGACCTTGAATATTAATAATTCTTCTGAAGGAAATCAGCAGGTGATTTCTTTCTTTTTTTTTTAAAGTTGCAAGCTATCCATATTCATTATTTTAAAAAGTACAGAGGAAACAGATAAGCAAAAAGAAAAAAATAAAAGCACCCATCCTAATCCTACTACCCTGAGATCACAGCTGTAAACTTTGGTGACAATTTATAAGCCTGTTTTTTTCTGTGCATACATATGTATTTACACATCCTTTTTTAAGTAAAAAAGAGATACAAACTCTACATATTCTACATACTGTTTGTCACTTGACTTTTTCAATGTAGGATATTATGAACATATTTTCACATCAGTGAATATACTTCTACTTTATAATTGTGCATAGTATGTTAGCATGTGGACTTGATCCATTTCTATCAGACATGCCATTTATCCAGTGACTTCTGGTAAGGTATTTATTCTGCTATCATAAAAATCCTGCTGTGAACATCCTAGACTGCTATACTGAGCAGAACTTCCAAATGCTATGCTCTGGCATACTGATAGAATGCAAATGGTCACACGGGTGTGGGTGTGGAGATATGGAACCACCTGAGTCATTTGCTGATCTGTCCCCCAATTCTTATGACTGTCACTTGGGGCTGTGAGCTAACCCCAGTGTTTACCTCAACATACTCTACACATGTGCTTTTCTATGTGACCCATGACTCTAAAATTCTTGCGGAGTATTGATATGGAGCTGGAATTACAAATGTACCTGCAGCAGCCAGCCCAGTAGACTTCGAGCCTCAGGGCCACCCTCTATCAGCTGGGGGATCTTGGCTAAGTGAATTTCCTTTTGTGTCCCTCAATTTCCTCATTTCTTTCCTTTTTTTATTTTGAGATGGACTCTTGCATTGTTGCCCAGGCTAGAATGCAATAGCACAATCTCGGCTCACTGCCACCTCCGTCTCCCAGGTTCAAGTGATTCTCCTGCCTCAGCCTCCTGAGTAGCTGGGACTACAGGGGTCTGCCACCATGCCCAGCTAATTTTTGGTAGAGATGGGTTTCACTGTGTTGGCCAGGCTGGTCTTGAACTCCTGACCTCAGGTGAGCCTCCCACCTTGGCTTCCCAAAGTCCTGCGATTACAGGCATGAGTCACCAAGCCTGGCCAATTTCCTTATTTCTTAAGTGGAAGTACTGATCATATCTGCCTCCTAGTCATTGTGTTATTTAAAAAGTGCATATGTGATCCCAGCACTTTGGGAGGCCAAGGAGGATGGATCACCAGGTCAAGAGATCAAGACCATCCTGGCCAACATAGTGAAACCCCATCTCTACTAAAATACAAAAATTAGCTGGGCATGGTGGCGTGCACCTGTAGTCCCAGCTACTCAGGAGGCTGAGGTAGGAGAATTGCTTGAACCCAGGAGGCGGAGGTTGCAGTGAACTGAGATCGCACCACTGCACTCCAGCCTGGCGCCTGGCGACAGAGTGAGACTCTGTCTTAACAACAACAACAAAATGCATATGCATAAACACTTAGAACAATGTCAGAAATGCAGGAAGTAATCAAGATGTCAATTATTAGTACAAGATGTTAATTATTAGGATGCATGGCTCTTTTTGACTATTTCAAAGCTGGGATGGTTTCTGATCTGAAAGACAGAAAGTGACCTTTGAGTCCCTGAACACCTGTGTCTCTCCATATATATAGCATAGGACATAGCTTACCAAAAGGTATGATGAGACAGTGATTCTTCTGCCCTGAAGATCGCCTGCAAGGCCTTAGGGATCAGAGCCCCTGGGCTGATCGCACCCAGCCTTTGATGACTCCAGTATGCCAGTCAAACAGAATCACTTCTGTCGTGTGCAATGACTTGAGAAATATTGGGAAAACCAGTCATGGGCTTTGTGTTTATCTCAGATTTTACTTTGACACCCTGCCTGGGGAAGCTTTCCTTCCCTTCTCTTCTCTCTCAACTGTAAGCACCAATTATTTGGCAATTGCAACTAACCAGACACTCAGCTTGACCTACGTGTGCAAGGAGAAAGAGATCACTTTTCCATAGTAGTTTTCTGAGGTAACTTCAATAGCATTTGGTAATATAATATGATAATTACCACGTTTGAGGGAAAGAAAAACAAGGGAATAATCCTTTACCTACATCTCGTGTAACTCTTTCGTTTTCTACCACTTGGCTGGTCCTTGCAGTCTGCGGACATTCAGGGGGTAAGTGCATGATAATGAGAATTGCGTACTGGGAAACCTGATGGTGCGCTTAAAACCTGGGAGATGCCTTTGTGAATAGCCATGTTTTCTGTCTTTAATTTTATCTGCTGTTTCTCCTAGTCTTGAGGTTTTGAAGTTTCTGGTTTTCTCCTTTATGGGCCCGGGTCCTATTTTTGCTCTAGTTGAGTGCAGATACACGTCTCAAATTCTGGCTGCAAATCAGCTGTCCTCTCAGTTTTCAGAAGATGGCTCTCCTATTCCCTCCATAAGCTCCTTTGGTCTTTGTTCTCTGCTCCAATCTGTAAGCCATCTGCACCCTTTATTATTAAGAACATATTTACCGAGATTTCACAACTGTTTAATAGATATGCATCTTATTACATGTTTGATACACCTCATTAAACATACGATTCAATCAGTATTTATTTAACATTCAGTAAACACGGAGACCCTCAGCCTAGATGGGGGGAAGGGGGAGAACCGCAGCTCAGTGTCACTGTGCCCCTTTGTCCTACAGAAACTGCTCCTGCACAGCCCAGGGCTTCATCTTTAACCCTTCAACACTCCAGCTCAAATGGGCTTGGGCCAAGAGTCAAAGTCGGGATGAAAGCCTCAACTGTAGCTTACATACAACTCAGGCTCCCACTGGGGCTACTAGGCTGGATGCGATCCATGTTCTCCTTGTACCATCTCAGCAGCAGAGCCGAGTGTGAGCTATGGGGTGTCCTGTATTTCCAGCCCTACAGAGTGACTGTGAATTTTTTTTTTCAGTGACTTACGATGTGGCCTTCAATACAATTCATCACAAAGAAAGAAGGAAGATTCCCAAATCTCCCAGCTGTTCTTTCAAACCAGGTGAGATGCATCAGAGCCCTGTTCAATCAATTAGTTATGTACCAGGATGCTCCCTGAGTCTGCCACTCTGCTTCATCATTCACTTGCCTAATCTTCAAGACTCTTGGTTCTTGGTGTAGACCCCTTCGCACATATCCCAGGCATCTGAGTTCACTTCTCATGTGCGGAAGATCTCTTCGTTACTTCACTTACGGTACACCTGAGTACTACATGGGGGGAAGCCCAAGACAAAATACAGACCAACACAAGAGCCTTTCTTCAAATGGGAATTTTCTGGCATGAGTTTCTCATCCCTGCCCACTTCACTTTCTCCTGGGTTTCCAGGATTCAGAATGAAGAAATCCAAAGAAGCCACACCAACACCTCTGCGGGAAAACTTTTCCTTTAAGAAGGCCACAAGCCTTAGCCAAACAACTGATTACAAACTATGGAACCGCCACGCTTTCTATAGAGGGGGTAGGAGGCAATTTAGTTCTTAGCTCTTTGCCATAAATAACGGATTAAAAAGCTTAGCTGATGCTATAAATTAAAAATGTGAAACTAATTATACCAGTCCCATAAAAGCAAAACAATCAATTCATAACCAAAGTATGTGACGTGACAGCGTCTACTGGGTATGACAGTTCAAGAGAAGTCGAGAGGACCCAGTAATCCTGCAGGAATCTGTCCTCCAGCCCAGAACCACAGGCCCACTTGCATGTTACAAAGCAAAACAGTAGTAGCTCTGTTGTTCTCTCTACCCATTTTTCATGACAACAGCTTCATCCTTTCTCCACCCCTTCCATGCAGGCCCATTACTCAAAAGAAAGGCTCACCCATACCAACAAGCACAGCTGCAGTTTTGCCAATTCAAACCAGATGGGTCTGAAAGGCAGCTGCTGCCAAGACTATAACTCAACTGGGAATTCCTAAATGTTTCAACCAGCCATTTAATAATGTTCTAGCTGGAGTTTTCTCCCTGTTCTAAATATATGAGTGAGGCCGACTTGGTTGGACCCTGCAGTTTCAAAAGAGTTCTCTGTGTCGCTTAATGGATTGTTTCCTTCTGTTTCACATGGTCCCATACACAACATATCACAAGCTGCCTGCGTTTTCTCCACCCCCAGCTTGTCCTCCCCCTGGCGCAGGCAGAATGAATCACTGTTCACAACTGATCATGCCCTGTGTATGAGAATTATATGTTACACCTTTTGCCTGTGATTCTGTGGTTCTTCTCATTAAAGGTGGAACATATTTCTTCACTGCTTTGGTCTGTTGCTCAATCATATGACTTGACTTGGCTAATGGAGAGAGAGAAGTGTGTATATGTGTATGCTAGGTCTACACTGAGACCTCAAGAAATACTGCATATTTCTGTTCATGCTTTTATACTCAGTTGATCTGGCACGAGAATGATACAATCTAGATAGTGATTGGCCTGAGAAGAATGAGAAAGCACAGCTAACTTGAACCCTCTTGCAATGCGAAGCCAAGCTCAGCTGATCCCAGTCAAGCACAGAAGAACCAAAGCAGGTCTACAGATACACAAGGGAAAAATAAATGCTTTAAGATGCTAAATTTTGGGAAGGTTTGTTACACAGCATTATTGTGGCAGTTGCTGACAGATACACTTGCCACCTAAGTTATCTTTCCAAAACCACCATTGGATTATATTAGCCTCTTGATTTATGGCTTCTTGCTGCTTACGGGGCAAGTCCAAACTCTGAGTTGTGTCATTCAAGGTTCCCAGCGATCCTGCTCTAGTTTAAGTGTCAGTTTCTCTGCAAATCCTTCCCCAAGTGAATTGGGTTTCCCTCCTCTGGGTTTCCAGAGCCCTCCAGTGATCTGCTGCAACAGTACTTATCATACTGAGTGTCCTAGAATTATATCCATCTTCCTCAAAAGACCATGAACTCCAAAGTCAAGAGTCAACCAATTCATCTTTGTAGTCTCAGCATGAACCTATGGTAAACAAACTGAATTTACTTAGCAATGATTACAGCCTGCTTGATTTTGATAGGAAACATCGATAGATCATTTGACTACAAAAGACACAAATATTTTCTGAACACTTTCAGAAAAGTAACTTCAGCTCTGTCACCCCTTCCTCTAATTTTCTAGTTCAGATGTTCAGTTTCCTGAACAATGGTCTGGGTTTCAGCAGGAGACAGATCGGAGTGCAAATACTGCCGAAGGTCATAAAGACATGTTCCAAAAGCAAGGCTGTGGTCCACTTAAATTCTCCCCTGGGATTTCAGCCTGATCCTTGCTCTAATGTTGACCCATGGCCATTGCCCAAATAGAGGGAGCAGAAAACAGGCTGGAGTTTGATTTTCCCAGTTGATGTGGTCACAGTTTTGCCCGTAATAGTGTTGCTGTTTTCCTTGAGCTGTGACTGTTGCAGATGAGTCAGACGGAGCAGGGCTGTAGCCCTTAGATGGATCGATGGTATCGATCCTCAAGCTCCATGTCATTTCCAGGGGATTTGCTAAAGAAGCTACTTATGTTCCTTTTTCATTTTCACCAACTCATTACCAGCTGCTGCAGCCTTCGTACGTCTCAGCAACACCTGGAGAAGTGGAACATGACTGTCCCATTTGAGTTCAGACACCTTCCTTTGAAATTCAACATGCAACCCACCAAAATCTGAGTCAAATAAGGAAGTCAGGTCACACTGGCCCACAGGGGTTTGGTATTTTTTGTTTTGTTTTAAAAAGGGCAGCCTGGCCCTACACTAAGCAATTGATCCCCTGGCTTAACTTTTAAATTAAGACCATTGTAAATTTGGCAACTTGAGAAGACATAGAGAGGACACCCATAATACTTTGCAAATGTCAAGTGCCTCTCGATGTTGGTTACTTTTCAAAGGTAGCTAGGTTACAATGTACCCTGGTAATGAAAAAACCCTGTCAGGCTCACTCCACGGGGTTTCAGTCAATATACATAATATTATTGGGCTTTGCAAGGATTAAAGGTTGTTTCTCTCACAACCTCACAATAGGGCTATTTATTTTTTTCTACCCAAGGCACAAAAGAAGCCTCCCTGTTTACAGAGGAGCCCAGGACATTTTGGGGCCCCAAGGCGGTCCAGACTTCTCTTTGCACACTTCCCCCTGCTGGTGGCTTTGTATTAACCTAAAAAATTCAACTCTTTTAACCTATAGACACCAGGACTGAAAAATGTCAAAACTAAACAAGATTTGTTAGGGATTGATGTCGTCTATAAGTCATTTCTAGAGTATAAAAGTTCTGGTGTTCCGCAGTTTTATTCTGAGAGTAAAAGCTTTCTGTCACTCCATCCTCTCCTCCAACCCTAATGGGCCTTTACCGATTCCATATTTAGCGTAGTGTGGACCCACCCATCCTGCAGAGGAGGGTTCCCAGAATGGTGCCTAGTACACGGTGTGGCCTTATCAAAATTTAATGACATTAGGAGGCTAGAGATAGCACATCAAAAAAATTTTGTAGCGTGTCACGACCATGCCTAAATAAGAAAAAGGAAACTCGTTTTTCATTCAGGTTCTGATTAGCATAATGATTAGAAGGAATTCCAGTCTTAAAAACCCATAACAAAGATGCAATGATTGGTCTGTCCAATGAAATTTTTTGAATGAGAGGACAGGACTATGGAGAATAATGCTGAGCTGGTTGCAGGGATGACCCAACTAACTCTTTTAAGCATCTCAACAGTGCCAGAGCTTTCTTAGAATTAGTTTGACTTACAGGCCAGGTGTGGTGGCTCACGCCTGTAATCCCATCACTTTGGGAGGCCAAGATAGGTGGATCATTTGAGGTCAGGAGTTGGAGACCAGCCTGGGCAATATGGCGAAATCCCATCTGTACTAAAAATACAAAAATTGGCTAATCGGCTGGGTGTGGTTGCATGTGCCTGTAGTTCCAGCTACTCAGAAGGCTGAGGCAGTAGAATTGCTGAAACCGGGGAGGTGGAGGTTGCAGTGAGCCGAGATCATGCCACTGCACTCTGGCCTGGATGACAGAGCAAGAACTTGTCTTAAAAAAAAATAAAAGATAAACACAACATAACATTTCTCATTATAATCATTTTAGGTGTATATTTCAGGGTCATTATGTATCACTTTACATGTAAGTATCACTTTACAACATGGCTACACAGTGTATTATTGTATAGACCTACCATATTTTATTTAATAAAGTTAAATATTTATTTAATTGTGTTTCATTTAGTAAACTGTTGGACTTCAAGTTTATTAAAAATTTTCCCTGTTATACATAACTCAACAATGAACTCTTTTTTCACATCTCTGATTGTTTCTCAGAGCTTCTTACACCTTTTCTTCATATTCCTGTAATACTGCTAATCCTGATGTAGTCACTTCTGGTTATAATTATTTCCCAAAGATGAATAAGATACTAAGTATGAATAATCTCTCCCGATATGAGTGTTATACACTAAGATAGGCAATGCAAAATTGTGAATTTAAAGTACTTAGCTTTAAAGTATTATTACTTTCCCTTATATTATAAGATTTTTTCACAGATGATATTGTCCATGTAGGAAATCTGAAAAAAAATCAACAAAAAACTCTCCTGGAACTAATAAGTAATTATAGCAAGGTTGCAGGATACAAGCTTCATATACAACACTCAATCAGTTTCCTATATACCAGCAATGAACAAGTGGAATTTGAAATTAAAAGCACAATACTATTTAAATGAGCATTCCTCAGAATTAAATACCTAGGTATAAAGTTAACAAAATATGTATAGGATCTAGGTGAGGAAAACCAGAAAACTTTGATGAAAGATCAAAGAAGATCCTACTAAATGGATAGATATTTCATGTTCATGGATACAAAGACTCAATATTGTTGAGATGTCAGCTCTTCCCAACATGATTTATAGATTCAATGTAATCTCAATCAAAATCCTAGCAGGTTATTTCGTGTTTATTGACAAACTGATTCTAAAGTTTATATGGAGATGCCAAAGACTAAGAATAGCCTACATAATATTGACAGAGAAGAAAAGCATTGGAGGACTGGCACTAGTCAACTTCAAGACTTACTATAAAGCTACAGCAATTAAGACAGTAAAGTATTGGTAAAAAGATAGACAAATAGATCAATGGGACAGAATAGAAAGCCCAGAAATATACTTGCATAAAAAAGTCAACTGGTTTTTGAAAAAGAAGGAAAGGCCATATGATAGAGGAAAGATAGTCTTTTAAACAAATGTTGGTGGAACAAATGTATATTCAATATAAAAATGAATCTAGACATAAACCTCCTTATGCTCATCACAAAAATTAACTCAAAATGGATCACAGGCCTAAATGTAAAATATAAAGCTATAAAACTGCTAGATAACAACATAGAATAAAATATAGATGACCTTGGGTTTCGTGACTTTTTAGCTATAACCTCAAAAGCACAGTCCATGAAAGAAAGAACTGATAAAGCAGACTTCATAAAAATTAAAAATTTCTGCTGTGTCAAAGACATGATAAAGAGAATTAAAAGATAAGCCACAGACTAGGAGAAAATATTTACAAACAAAATACCTGATAAAGGACTATTATCTACAATATACAAAGAACTCTTACAACTCAACAATAATTTTAATTAGACAACAGTTTAATTAAAAAATGGGCCAAAGAACTTAACAGACACCTCACCGAAGAAGATATATAGATGGTAAACAAGCATATGAGAAGATGCTCCATGTCATATGTCATCAAGAAAGTGCAAATTACACACCCATTAGAATGGTCAACATCCAAAATAATGACAACAGCAAATGAAATACTGCTGACGATATCGAGCAACAGGAACTCTCATCTACTGCTGGTGAGAATGTAAAATTGTATAGCCTCTTTGGAAGGCAGTTTAACCATTTCTTACAAAATTAAACATACTCTTCCATACGATCCAGCAACTATTTTCCTTAGTATTGACTCAAATGAGCTGAAAACTTATGTCTACTCAAAAACCTGCACACACATGTTTATTGCAGGTCTATTTATAATTGCCAAAACTTGAGAGCAACCAAGATGTCCTTCAGTAGGTGAATGGCTAAATAAACCATGGTACACCCAGACAATGGGACATTATTCAGTGCTAAAAAGAAACATATTATCAAGCCATGGTAACACATAAGGGAAACATAAATGTGTATTACTAAGTGAAAAAAGCCAGTCTGAAAAGGCTACATATTGCATGATTCTAATTACATGTCATTCTGTAAAATGCAAAATTTTGGAGACAGTAAAAAGATCAGTGGTTGCTAGGGGCTAGGGAGTGGGGAGGGATGAGTAGGCAGGGCATACATGATTTTTATGGCAGTGAAAGTTCTCTGTATGGTACTATAATGATAGATACAGATCATTACAAACTTGTCCAAACCCATAGAATATACAGCACCAAGAGTGAACCCTAATGTGAACTATGGACTTTGGGTGATACTGATGTGTCTGTAGATTTACCAATTGTAAGAAATGTGGCATTCTGGTGGGGGATTTTTTTTTGCACCCACATGCCTTTATTAAATTGATTTTCCACAAAGGAAACAAAGTACTTCAGTGGAGAAAAGGTAGACTTTTTAACAAATGGTATTGAAACAACTGTATATTCATACCGAAAAAAAGAAGAATCAAATAGATACAATAAAAAATGATAAAGGGGATATCACCACTGATTCCACAGAAATACGAACTACCATCAGAGAATACTATAAACACGTCTATGCAAATAAAGCAGAAAACCTAGACGAAAGGGAGACATTCCTGGACACTTACACCCTCTCAAGACTAAACCAGGAAGAAGTCGAATCCCTGAATAGACCAATAACAAGGTCTGAAATTGAGGCAGCAATTAACAAGCCTACCGACCAAAAAAAGTCCAGGACCAGACAGGTTCACAGCCAAATTCTACCAGAGGTACAAAATTCTACAAAAACTGGTACTGTTCCTTTTGGAACTATTTTCAGAATAGGGGATTTTAATAATGGGAGACACTACGCATGTGTGGAGGCACAGAGTAAATGAGAAATCTTTGTACCTGCTCCTCAATTTTGCTGTGAGCCTACACTGCTCTAAAGGGTATTATAAAAAGTTGACATATAATGTGTATGTAAAATAGTTGGAAATTTTTCTTGTTCAAACCAGCTATCATATTATGTGGTTATATTTCTTTGCTTGACATGGAGTTTTCTAAGGACAAGAAATGAAAAGCAGATGAGCCTCACCTGACCAAGACAAGTCAAGGAACACAAGCAAGAATTTCTTAAAGGCTGTTTCTAAGAAAGTTTCTGGCATCATATTTCTAGAGATTTGCCAAAAGAGTCTCATTTGCAGGAAAAAGGACTCCATTGTCTCCTGACTGATGAAACGCTATAGTAACCATGTAGAACTCTTTGTTAAAAAGATGCCTCTCGCCCTGGAATGGTGGCTCATGACTGTAATCCCAGCACTTTGGGAGGCTGAGGCAGGCGGATCACCTGAGGTCAGGAGTTTGAGACCAGCCAGACCAACATAGTGAAACCCCATCTCTACTAAAAATACAAAATTAGCCAGGTACAGTGGCGCATGCCTGTGATCCCAGCTACTCGGGAGGCTGAGGCAGGAGAATTGCTTGAATCCGGGAGGCGGAGGCTGCAGTGAGCCAAGATTGCGCCATTGCACTCCAGCATGGACAACAAAAGCAAAACTCTGTCTCAAAAAGAAGAAAAAAAGATGCCTCTCATGTGTCTTTTTCAAACACAGGCTCATGTGTGGAAACCTGCATGTTTCAACCAAATGGACAAAGATAATGAGGGCATAGCAGGAACTGGTGCAAGGTCGAAAAGGAAAGTTGCTTGACATAAACACGGATTACCCTCCAGGATCTTCTGCTTGGAAAGGCTGAACGGCAGAGGTGGTTCAATTGCAGAACGCTCTGATTTACAGGTATTTCTTAAAGCTTAAGCCGGTTTTCCTAAACTTCAGTCACTTGATTATCTCCTTCATGATTTTGCCCAAATACTGTACCACCTTCACTGTAATTATTTTTCTTGCAATGGACTCACAATTTTATTTAAATAGATTCAGCCTCATCCTAAGAGATAATATCTATGAAATCATAAGATTATGTACTGGCTATATATTTTTATATATGCATAAATGTTAAAATTAAAAAAAATTATTGGTGTACTGCCCAGTATTCGCTTTCCCATCACCATGGATGTGCACGACACACTTGGAGAAGTGCTAGTTTAAGAAATGCTTTTTTGGGACAAATAAGGAAATGATGACTGTCTACAGCAGAGAGTAAATATCTGAAGCTTATTTTTCTGAACAGCCTTATAGGCTATAAATCAAGCCAGGTTTAAAAAGATTTGAGGGCCCAGTGTGGTGGCTCACACTTGGAACCCCAGCACTTTGCGAGGCCAAGGTGAGAGGACTGCTTGAGCCCAGGAGTTTGGGACCCGCCCGGGCAACGCAGGGTTACCCTGCAGGTATGGTGGCAGACACCTGTGGCCCCAGCTACTCAGGAAGTTAAAGTGGGAGGGTCACTTGAGCCTGGGAGGTTGAGGCTGCAGTGAGCTGTGATCACACCACTGCCTTCCAGCTTGGGTGATGGAGCAAGACCTTGTCACAAAATAAAAAAGAAAAAAAATAGGGGCTGGGCGCAGTGGCTCAGACCTGTAATCCCAGCACACTGGGCAGCTGAGGTGGGCAGATCACGAGGTCAAGAGATCAAGACCATCCTGGCCAGAATGGTGAAACCCCATCTCTACTAAAAAATACAAAAGTTAGCTGGGCATGGTGGCACATTCCTGTAGTCCCAGCTACGCAGGAGGCTGCGGCAGGACAACTGCTTGAACCCGGGAGGTGGTGGTTATAGTGAGCTGAGATTGCACCACTGCACTCCAGCCTGGCAAGAGTGAGACTCCGTCTTAAAAAAAAATACATAAAGAAAAATTTAAAAAATAATAAATAAAAGAGTGAAAAGATTTGAATAAATGTCCAGAGGTCATATCCACTGCAAGCTGTTCAAGTAGGGGTCCTGAAGATACCAACCTGGCCCTCTGATGTGATGACCCGTGAACACTGTGTCCTGCATAGCATCATCTGCACACAGGCTGAATATTGGCCCATGTGGATTTTTGTTCCCACCCAACATTGCATTGCTTGTCTCTGGGTTCCTTAAGCAACGTCCACATCACTGATTCACTGAACTGACAGCCACCGTCCATTCCCTTTGGAAGCCCTATTGACCAACGCCTACCATCGTCCATGCAGTCCCAGGTAACACCCTATACTCTCAAGCACCTGAGCAGTCCTGGCCCCAGAAGCTCAGATGTGTCCTTCCTAGGAGTCAAATGTGTTTGCCCCCAAGCCTCTTTAAGGATGTTCATAAAATACATGACTTAATGAAATCAAACATAAACCGGGGACATAGGGGTACAAAAAGAGTTGCTTCTATGACAGCTAAAGTAGCTCTGTGAAAACGCTCAGGTCAGTCACTGTCAACTGCCTTGTAGATAGGACAACGGTAACTGAAGGATCCTACACTCATGGGCTCCCAAGTGCCTCAGAGTCTCCCTCCCTATCAAAGAAATGGAAACTGGGAACGGTGGAGAAGAGAGAGAGAGCCGGCTCCTGCAGTAAGACAGGTGGAACTCTAAGTGGATACGCATACAAACAACTTCATCCTACATCTAAGAATTTGTGAGTGAACGTACACATGTTGTTCTAATCTGAAATGTTTAAAGTATATGCTATTTTAAAAAGTGCGTTTCTGCTTTAGACAACATTTAAAATTAATTGGCCAACTACAGGCTCGTGAGAGGTTTCCCACGTGCTCGTAGGAAAGCTGTTTTCACTGCTGGGCCTGAAATGCTAGGCGTATGTGTCTTGGCCTTGGCCTATTTCATGAGATGGGAATTCCCCGAAGGCAGAGCCCATATTTTAGCCACCTGTGCCGAGGTGGGGGGACTGCCTGGGCCTGGGAGGTCAAGGCTGCAGTGACTTACGACTGCACCACTGTACTCCAGCATGGGTGACACAGGGAGCCCCTGTCTCAAAAAACAAAACCAAACGAAAACCACTTTCAAGGGCCCTTAAACGTGTTTGGGCCTGAGGCACTGAGTTACTATACCTCATGGAGAAGTCAGGCTTGGTTACATCACAGATAAAGCCAAGACCAAAGCCTGGGACTATGTGGTCTCCTTTCTGACGACAGTGGAATCCAGAAAACTGTGGCGACAGAGTATGCGTAAATAACAGGAGAAAAGGAATCAGCAGGTTTCTTTCTTCCTTGTGTGTTTGGAAGACATCATGGCTTGAGTCCCTGCCTGCTTTCTTAGCACTACAACTCCAAAACTGACATGGTCTCTATGGACTTGACCTCAACAGACTTCTCTTCAGGATTCTTAACTGATAATCCTGCCTACAAGTAATGAAATTTTAGAGATGGTCAGTACTGGCGGAGATAACAAGATATGCTACTCAGGATTCTGCATGGAGAATACGGCCTTGTAGTCATGGATCAGTGTTCTTAGACTTGAACTCCAGTGTCTTTGTTTGCAAAGATTTGAATTCTTCCATGTTGACTGTACTTCTGACCTTAATCTTAAGTACTTTTTTCTTATTGCCAATTAAATCAGTGTGTTTGGGATAAGGAAATGCCTTTGATTGAACTGTTTATTCGGCTGGGATTGGCTAGTCAGGGCGAAGCAGAGGAGGGGTCTTCTAGCAGCCTTGGTGTGACTGAGGTATGGTTTGGCCAATTAAGTATTTCATACTAGAACATTCCATGAATGCTATAGGATAGTGAAGTAATTCATCACATATATTTAAAGTTGAATTTACCGATATTTTATGGTATTAGATATTATTTCTATTAACATTTTATGCTGAAATTACAGAATGATTCGTGAGTACTGAATTTTTGATTGCTTTTACACTTGCTGGGACACTATTAAACGTGATTTACGTTAATAGCACTGTAAGAAGATATTAACAATGAATTTCCAAAAGCACTTAGCATCTCATAATTGGAGTTAAATGACAAAAAAAATGAGGAGATAATAAAGTAAAGAGAGAAAAGGAGAGAGAAAGTTTTGACAATATTCTTTTTAACCTGTGGTTCTTAATGAGATTTTTGCAGGATTGTTTTAGGTTAGGAAAGAATCAAATCTCCGATCAGGAGAGACGATGCTGATTTATTAAAGGAGTTTTATAATACAGAATAAAGAATGGGCTCCAGGTAGAGTGCAGAACTTTCTACTTACAGGAGAGAAAATTTTCTGATTTTCAGAATAGGGAGGAAACCTCAATTACCACCTCTTTCTTCCTTCCATGGTGACTAGAAGATAATCTAATTTTTTTAGGAAACGAATTGATTTGGTCATAGCTGCTGGATTACAGAGAGGTAGGCTTTTAAGGCAAAAACACTGAAGCTAGGCTGGGCGCAGTGGCTCACGTTTATAATCCCAGCACTTTGGGAGGTGGAGGCAGCCCGATTGCTTGAGCTCAGAAGTTCAAGACCAGCCTGGGCAACATGGCAAAACCACATATCTACTAAAAATTAGCCAGGTGTGGTGGTGCATGCCTGTGATCTCAGCTACTGGGGAGGCTGAGACTTGTTAGAACCAGGAAGGCAGAGATTGCAGTGAGCTGAGATTGCACTATTATTGCACTCCAGCCTGAGCAACAGAGCAAGATTCTGTCTCAAAAAAAAAAAAGACATAAAAGCCAAAGTTGAAACAAAACAACAATTATTATAACAAATTTGATTTAGCTTCCATTATGTATAGACTCTATACTAAGCAGCTGATATGTATAACTTCATTTAATCTTCACAACATCCCTATGTATTAGATACTAATATTATCTCCATTTTAAAGCTAAGGAGAGTGAGAACCAGAGAAGACAAATGACTTTAGCAAGCAGTGCCATCAGGATTTGAAGCAGGTAGTCAGTCTGGCTCCTATACAGCTACTTAGCCATCATGCTTTTTGGAGTGTAACAACTAAGTTATTGGTAATCTGGTTAACATCAGAGCCACATTACATATGGCTTTCACAGACCCTGTGTGCTTTTACCTACAAAGGCACCCTCCCTTCTAAAAATTATTAAACTATATTTTATGACTGCCTTGGAATAGAGGTAAATAATAAGATTAAAAATAATATCGATATTATGTGCTAGAACATTTTCTTTGACCTAAATGTTTGCTTTTTTTTTTTTTTTTTTTTGAGGTGGAGTCTCACTCTGTCACCCAGGTTGGAGTGCGGTGGCACGATCTCTGCTCACTGCAGTCTCCGTCTTCTGGGTTCAAGCGATTCTCTTGCCTCAGCATCCTGAGTAGCTGGGACTACAGGTGCGTGCTACCACGTCTGGCTTTTTGTATTTTTAGTAGAGATAGGGTTTCACCATGTTGGCCAGGATGGTCTAGATTTCCTGATCTGGTGATCCGCCTGCCTTGGCCTACCAAAGTGCTAAAATTACAAGCGTGAGCCACTGTGCCCGGCCTAAAAGTTTACTTTTTAAATGACTTTAAAAGAAACTAAGGCCAGGCGTGGTGGCTCATGCCTATAATCCCAGCACTTTGAGGGGCCTAGGTGGGCAGATCATTTGAGGTCAGGAGTTCCAGACCACCCTATGCAGCATGGTTGAAACCCCATCTCTACAAAAAACACAAACATTAGCCAGGTGTAGTGACATGTGCCTGTGGTCCCAGCTACTTGGGAGGCTGAGGTGGGAGGACTGCCTGAGCCTGGGAGGTCAAGGCTGCAGTGACTTACGACTGCACCACTGTACTCCAGCATGGGTGACACAGGGAGCCCCTGTCTCAAAAAAACAAAACCAAACGAAAACCACTTTTGAGGGACCTTAAACATGTTTGGGCCTGAGGCACTGAGTTACTATACCTCATGGAGAAGTCAGGCTTGGTTACATCACAGATAAAGCCAAGACCAAAACCTGGGACTATGTGGTCTCATTTCTGATGACAGTGGAATCCCGAAAACTATGGCGACAGAGTATGCGTAAATAACAGGAGAAGAGGAATCAGCAGGTTTCTCTGCCCTTGTGTTTTTGGAAGACATCATAGCTCAGGTCCCTGCCTGGTTATTTAGGTCTACAACTCCAAACTGATGTCGCTCTATAGACTTTACCTCAGTATACTTCTGTTCAGGATTCTTAACCGATAACCTTACCTACAAGAAACAGAATATTAGAGATGGTCAGTACTGTCAGAGATAACAAGATCTGCTGCTCACCTACAGTTCTGACTCCGGCTACTGTTTGGGAAGTGAGTCTCTGGAAACAGAGAAAGCCCAACCAAGCTCCCCAGCCTCCCTGCTCACAGCAACAAAGTTTATCTATTAGAATCTCCCCAACGCAGTGACGCTTTGCTTGACCCATTGTCATTGGAGCTAAAGGACTAGAGGTCACGCTCAGAAGGTGTTGAATCTTAAGGTTTGGTCCAGACTTGAATATATTTTGAATAAAAGTCATCAGGGGGAAAATATCTATTTTTAGATTCTAAATTGCTCCTCAACTCCAACCTGAATATAGGAGAAAGCCAAACATATATAACTACATGATAGGTTTAGGGTTAATATCTGTTTTGATATATGATAAAAGTAATTTCAATTAAGCTCTGCTTGAATTGGGTTACTTTCATGAAAGTCTCCACAGTGGTAGATACAATAGGCAGAATGAGATTTACAGGTAGATGTTATCTGAAATTCCCCTCTTTTAAGGGGAGCATGGTTTAAGAGGGACTAGGCATGCATACTTTTATTCAGTAAGGAAAATACTACAGAAATCCAGGATAAAATAGTTTCCTTGTAATTTTTAGTTCATTTAAAATCATGTGATTCTAGTGACTTAGTTCATAAAGCTCTTTGAAGGACAGAGAACCAAGCATATAGAGTTCATTTGGAAATTGGGCATTATTTACCTTAAAAATGATTGAGAATGTGAATCTAGAATTCTGTTAAGATTACAGCTAACAAAAGGCACAAAGTAAAGTAAAAAGGAATTCATAACTGATAAGCAAATGATAGATGATTGAGTGGATAGATACATGAACGGATTAATGAATAGATAGAAATGCAGGTAGATGGATAATACAGACGAATGAATTAATAGAGACACAAATGGATAGACAAGGAGATGACAGATAATAGAAAGATATTCATAGATCAATACATGGTTAGAAAATGAGTAGCAGGATGCACACGGATGAATAGATGACTTAGATGCAGAATAAATAGTTGATATATAAATGAATATCACTAGATGAATGGATAGATGCTAGAGATTGATGAATGCAAGGGTGAATTTGGAATGAAATTGTAGATAGATGCAAGGGTATGACAATATTATGATTATACCCAACTGGAATGGAATACCAATGAAGATAATGACGTTTCTCTTCATGGAACTATTTTAAACAGTTTTAACTGTTTTGGGAATGTATGGACTGGAGGCAGAAAATCAGTCAGTCTCGAAGAGCCCAGAAGTTTCATAAGAAGTATCTCAATGATATCAAAAAGTACATGAGTGTGCCATGATTAGGCCACTTCTGAATCCTCCCTAGTGCCCCATTCTGGCCCATTTGGCCTCTTTAGAACAACGTGCAAATGGAGGACAAAAGTGACTTCACCAGGCAGCCTTTATGCAACCTTGGTGATACACAAAAGTCATCCCTTTTTGCCTCTTTTTAATTCTGATATTCACATGCACCTTCATCAGTAGACCTACTCGGGAAGGCCTGGTGCTGTAATTAATCCATGTCACAGGCAGATGTAAGATTGGCAGAATTTATGAGTGGGATTGAGCTGCTGTGATGAGTAGGGGCACCTCAGCCCGTGTGATATAAATTCCTCTGCTAATTGGATTGCTAGAGCTAATCAGAAGCCAGAAAAGGAATAAAAAAATCAGTGTTCCTGCTGCCGCTGCTGCTGCTGGCTGATAAAGCAGCCAGCTCTTTTCAGGACTGGAGGGCGGGGGGCGCTGGAATTGAATCCTCATGCGGAGGTCTCACTCTAGATGGCTATCTCAAAGGCGACACAGCTCTTCTGTCACCAGGCCAGGAGGAGACAGATGGGGAAATGGGAGAAAGGGTGACATGAGCCCAGAGAGATTTTATTGCCAAATTGTAAAAACGGAGTGAGTGGGGAGAGATGAAAGGAGCTGAGACCAAGACTGGGAGCGGGGACCACCATCCAATGGCCTGAGAGAGCTGGAAGGCTTTTCTGAAACGAGGTACCACTGCCCGGGACACAGGTGCATGCGCAGCATCGTGGTGGGACATGACTCCAGGAGTCTGAGGCCTCATCCCCAAAGCCAAGAGGCGCTTGCAGGAGAGAGCCATCTATATCTTGCCATTCAGCTTAACACACTCTCGTGTTCACTTTCCTGAAGATGAGAGAACCGAGGAGATGATACAAATCCCATTCAATACTAGGGCAAGTGCAATTCAGGAAGCTTACCTGAACTGCTCAAGGTGTAGGGCAGGTGAGGGAAAAAGACCAGATTTAAAACCTCTCACCTGCTGGAAAACCATCAGCGCCTAGCAGCGGAGAGGGAACGGTCTATGTATTTGTGTTCATTCTTTCTACGTTTTGGAAGCGGCAAGAGGGTGGAAAGGCAAGTTTGTGTGCATTGCCCTGCATATCTTTTCCACCAGGGATCAATCGTTCATTCCAGCTGAGAGCGTGAAATGTGTCTAACAGGGACCCGGGTTAGATCCTGGTGGTCCTTATCTCTACTTTGCTTGTCTGAGTCTACGCCACTTCTCCAAGAAGCAAATGTATCCCTAAAATTGGGTTTCACCACGCCGAGTGCCCTTCAGTTCTCGTTAAATTCCATTCTTTGTCCCCTGTATTCTTTTCTCTGTGTGATTACCACTTCTTTGCGTATTTCTTCTGGAGCTCTCTACATAGGCTCTGCCTTGGAGGTAAATCCTTAGCCTCGATGAGTAGGCAGCAAGCCCCTCTTGCACACAACAAAGACTCCTATTTTTTTTTTCCCTCTATCTTTTGGGCGACACGATAAAAAATAACCCTGTATTTATGCAAATTGCAAAGTAGCGTGTGATAATGAAAACAAAACAGTGCTGGCCCGCAGCCAAGACATGGCGCTGACGGCAGCTCCCCGACCATTTGGCTCTTGATTCTTCGGGGAGAGCAGCTGTAGAGAAACGAGAACACAGGACCCCCTCCTCACACGCGCACACCCTGGTTCGCACGCATTCCGGGACCCGTCACCTCGGAGCCGGCGAGACCTGGGACCCGAACACGGTTCTGCGTCCTCCGGCCGCAGAGCACTGCAGTGTCGTCCTCCACGAGCCTCCCTGCCCCTGCTCCTGATTCCCTTTCAGGAATTTACAAACATTTTCCCCAGATCAATATCCGTATTGATTATTCATTGTGAGCGAGTCGTGTGTCTTTGGTGATCCAGCTTGCAGAGGTAGCAGCCAAAGCCTGCTGCAGGGGGAGAAAATAACAGAAGGCGAGAGGGACCCAGCTCTTGCTGGGTCTGCGGCTGTCGGCATCGCAGGAGGGAAGAGGAAGAGAGAAAAGCGCCTCAAAACCAAGCAATGGACCAGGGTGGAAGAGAAAGAGGGAGCAACAGCAAGAAAAAAGCCATCGATGACCGCACACCTGGTCCCAGGGAATCCCGATGGCTTGGAGGAAACCCCCGTCTTCGGGTCTGCTGTTACGTGCAGGACACCGTGGACTTTCTCTGCTCTGGGAGTGAAAAGTGACTCACGGTTTTGGTATCTCCTACGTAAGAGCTTTGGGGGGATTCCTTGGCTTGCTGACAGGCAAGGAAGATAGCAGCAGCAGGGAGGTAAAACACGATTCCTTCCAACTGCCTTGCGGAGGACGTGCGGTCGTTTGGTCTGACTTGAACAGCTTGCTGCTCTCTGATGGCACGCGGAGGGAGAATAATTAAAAAGGCCAGCATCACTTACTAAGTGAGTAAACACAGAGCCGTTCCAATCGTGCTCTCCGGCTAATGAGAAGCTGTAATTTCTTATACTTCAAGGGAAGAGGAGACAGTGATGGGTTCAGTGGAGGGTGTGTTTGCGTGGATATGGGGGTGGGGGGCAGCGGTGGTGGTGGAGATAGATCGACTAATTGTTGGCACTGTTTAAGAAAGGGATTACTGGAAAAGACAGTGAAATGATGACAGGAAAACATCTTGGACCAGAGCCAAAAAAAAAAAAAAAAAAAAAATGGAGCCAAATCAAGTCTGCAGCTCGGAGAAAACACCCGTTGCTCTGGTGGGAAGCTCCGACAGGAATTGCCGGATGTTCCTTAGCCAAATACGGAGTATTATGTGGGCACAAGGGGGCAAAATTAGGAGCCACCAGAGTCCAGAGGAAAGAACCATGGCATGCCAGGGTACACAGTGATGTCATCTATTGAGAGAGAGAGAGAGAGAAAAAAAAAAAAGAAAACCCCAAAACCAGACCAGACCAAACCAAAACAATAAAAACCAACCTGTGTCCTTTCCTTTTTATGGGAGGCTTCTGCTTCAGTTTATTAAAAGCAACCACTAAATGTGCCTTCTGATAGTAGGAGCTGCCGATTCTCTGTTTGTCTCCAGAAGCTGCTGCAAGGTTACGGAAATACATTGGAAGAAGGAGGTTGAGGAAATTCAGTTTTCCGTTGGTTGGGTTTCTGGCAAACGTGCCAGGCAATCGTCTGCCATTTGGACGGCCATGGGGGTGCCCGTTTGGGATTCTTCTTCTTTTGTCACCCAGCTGTGGCTTGGTGAGTCCCAAACCACCCATAAATAGAACCCTTTTAATACAGTGTTCCAAACACATGACAAAGTAGGGACCTCAAGTCATAAAACGAGCTGGGTTTTCTTTCTTTCTGGGTGTTCAGTGAACTGAGCTAAATGGTTCTCCTTGCCATGAATGGAACTGAGGCTCTTTAAGGATTTCTGGGACTGGAAGGTCACTCTTTTAAGATATCCTCCTCCTTTTCTGATGGAGGTTGTAATTTCATATTGCTTCCTTATTTAGGACTCCTCAATAGCATCCCAAGTTTCCTGAGCAAGGAGAAACAGATCTTGCAGAAGAGAGCTGCAGAGACCCAAATGAGGAGGAAATGAGCCAACTGTGGATGACTTGGGCACCTTTCCATTGCATGTGTCTGGCATTCATAGAGACTCGTGTCTGCAGCGTGTGTGTGTGCATGTGATGGCATCATGGGGAATGCGTGCTCGCATGAGTGTGGCTCCAGGTCTATGTGTCTCTCAGAGAGGGAGGGAAAGGGAGCAATGCCGGAACAGGCGGAATGTTTGGGTATTTATG
Source organism: Plecturocebus donacophilus (assembly GCA_004027715.1). Taxonomy (NCBI): domain Eukaryota; kingdom Metazoa; phylum Chordata; class Mammalia; order Primates; family Pitheciidae; genus Plecturocebus; species Plecturocebus donacophilus. The sequence goes on from PVKP010011049.1 coordinate 59,470, forward strand.
TAATTCACACAGAGAATGTTCAATGCTGCAAGGCAGACAGCCACCCATCCCTGGACTCTGTGGCTGTGGAAGGCCTGTACAGACCTGATCTGAATGTTAAATGCAGGAGATGAAATTAGCATACTAACCAAGGATGTCAACCCCTCCTCACAATCAGTAAATGGCCGTCTCCTCTCTCTAAAGCCGGCATAGCCATGCGCGCCCGCCACTTAACTGTGTCCTCTGTCAGATCCTTTTTTGTGTTTGTTTTTTTGTTTTTGTTTTTTGATGAAAGACTGGAAATTCATTAATGAGGAGGGAAGGAAGGGCTTCAAGGGGCTGTAATGAAAACAAATGATCCTCTTTAAACCTTATGACGGCCAAAGCCAGGCAGGCGGGGATTGCTTTAAGCTCTGGGGCTGGAGAATAGGAAATTCCACAGACAGCAGACCACTTGACGAGAGCCAAAGAATGCACTGCTTTGGGAATATTCCTTCTGTGTGGTACAGCCCGGCCACGACCAATGTGTCTGTGTTAACAATACTGAGAATGAACTTTATCTTCCTAACTATAAAAGAGAAGCGTGGTCTACCAGATGTCTCTCCATTGAGCTCAAGGTAATCAAAGTTTCTTGACCTTGTGGGAGAAGGAAGTACCTTCTGGACTTTGTTGGCCAGTTGCCTCAGCTTTTGAAGTGATATAAATTTTTCTTTTGAGCTGTGCCTTAGGCCTTCCCCAAAGACAGTACTTGCTTTTATTTTAATTTCTATTTCTCTGTGTTTCTACAAAGAGTCACACAGAGAAAAAGATTTGATGTCCACTTTTAGAGAATCCCATCCTAAAGCAGATGATGCTGTCTAAGAGCTGAGAATCAGGCATCCCAGCGCCAGGATTGAAGCTGGGAAATGCTTACCTATGCTTTCTTTATTTTAACCATTCTATCCTCAGAAACAAGCTTCTTGCTTTGCACTGTTCTTCACTGATTTGGCTTGAAACCAGGGGTCATACACTCTGAAATCTCCAGGGCCCTGTGCACGCCATCCTGAAGAGGTGATGAGTAGGAGTGGAGCTTTGGACAAAATGGACTGGAGAGCCACTCAACATTGGTCACCTGCTATGTGGGGGAACAAAAACCTTGCCACATGTTGCCTGATCTTCCACTGTTCCAAGAGGTGGTAGAGATTGGTATGTGTAAATATCAAATCAATTTTATTTTGAGACAGCATGTCACTCTGTCACCCATGCTGGAATGCAGTGGCATGATCATGGATCCCTGCAGCCTTGACCTCCTGGGTCAAGCAATCCTCCCACCTCAGCCTCCAGAGTGGCTGGAACTATAGGCATGTGCCACCACATCTGGCAAATTTTTGTATTTTTTGTAGCCACATGGTTTCACCACGTTGCCCAGGCTAGTCTTGAACTCCTGGGTTCAAGCAATCTGCCCATCTAGACTTCCCAAAGTGCTAGGATTACAGGCATGAACCATTGTGCCTGGCCCAAATATATCAATCTTTTAAAAACCATCTATGGGTTAAGTAAAACATATTTGCAAAGACAGTCTTAGCCTACAGACATGCCTTTGCAGTCTTTGTGTTAAGTCTAAAGTTCCTAGCACAGGTGTTTGGGCTTTTATTCTATTTCATAAAGGACATGGCAAACATCAAGGGAGTATGTGTTTTGCTTGCCTAGGAGGTAAATGCTCATTTAAAACAATCAAGAGAGGAAGGGAATGGATGTCCGTGCGGCCTGCTTGCCCTAAGGTCACTATCATCTTAGCAGGCATGATGTAATGCCATCATTCTTCAAAGTAGTGATCGCTGGCCAGGTGCAGTGGCTCATGCCTGTAATCCCAGCACTTTGCAAGGCCAAGGCAGGCGGATTGCTTGAGGTCAGGAGTTGGAGATCAGCCTGGCCAACACAGAGAAACCCCATCTCTACAAAAAATTAGCTGGCTATGGTGGCACGTGCCTATGATCCTGGCTCCTTGGGAGTCCGAAGCATGAGAATAGCTTGAGCCTGGGAGGCAGACATTGCAGTCAACTGAGATCGTGCCACAGCACTCCAGCCTGGGCAACAGAGCGAGACTCCTTCATTTTCTTTTTGAGATGGAGTTTCACTCTGTCACCCGGGCTGGAGTGTGCAGTGGCGTGATCTCGACTCACTCCAACCTCCACCTCCTGGGTTCAAGCAATTCTTTGCCTCAGCCACCCAAGTAGCTGGAATTATAGGTGCCTACCACCGCACCTGGCTAATTTTTATATTTTTATTAGAGATGGGGTTTCACCATGTTGGCCAGGCTGCTCTTGAACTCCTGACCTTGTGATCCACCCGTTCAGCCTCCCAAAGTGATGGGATTACAGGCGTGTGCTACTGCACCCATCCATCTTAAAAAAAAAAAAAATTAAGTAGTGATCTCTACAAAGGGGTTTTCCCCCCGAAAGGGTCATAACTGGAAAGATGAAATATCTAAAAAGAAATGCATTCACATAATTTTGATGCAGATTTACCTCCATTTTAAAAACGATTAGTGATTAGTGTCAGTTCAACATTTTTCTTTTTGATTTTAAAAAATGTTCTTCTTACCCATCCACAGCACTCTTCATCTCAAGTGAGTAAGAAAAAAAGATAGAAATCCCCAGAAGAGAGAGAACCTGCCTGTAGTTTGGAAGAAGCCACACAGTGCCTGAGATAACTTCAACAGGAAAAGGCACTTCAGCAAAAGGCGAAGGCGGCAAGAAGGCTCCTCTTCTCTCACAATGACACCTCGCAATCGTGCAGGGCTTTCCAATTTCCACGGTGCTCTTCACACATATTACCCTGTTTAATTCTCACTACAACCAGTGATACAGGCGAGACAGACAGTCTTTAGCTGACTTTACAGATGAGGGTACTCAGGCTCACAGAGAGGGGACTTGCCTAAGGTTGAAAGCTAATAAGAGACAGTCACAGGTCTTCTGGGTCTTAATCTGGTGCCATTTTAGTATTTTTCATAAGTTCTTATAAAAAAAAATCCTCTTTAGAATCCCTGACCCAAAGCTCCCTTGATTCTTTTAAAAAAACCAAAACAAAAAACCTCCTTAGGGATAGGATCTTACTGTGTTGTCCAGGCTGCGGTGGCAGGGAGTGGTCACAGCTCACTGCAGCCTGATTCTCCTGGGCTCAGGCAATCCTCTCACCTCAGCCTCGCAAGTAGTTGGGACTACACGTACATACCACCATACCTAAGTAATT